>CBVK0102697797.1:0-22248 GCA_900067695.1 Picea abies
GTAACATTATCCACCATGAAGACAATTTTGAATTGCCTTGTAAAGAGCCGAGTTGTAACTGAAGTCTTATGTCTAGTTCTATTTTAGAACTAAAGTGTAATGCTGAGTTGTAATTGAAGTCTTAAGTCTAGTTCTATTTTATAACTAAAGTGTAATGCTGAGTTGTAACTGAAGTCTTAAGTCTAGTTCTATTTTCGAACTAAAGTGTAATGTTGAGTTGCAATTGAAGTCTTAAGTCTAGTTCTATTTTCGAACTAAAGTGTAATGTTGAGTTGTAACTAAAGTCTCAAGTCTAGTTCTATTTTCGAACTAAAGTATACCAATCTCAAGTCTAGTTCTAAGTTCAAACTAAAGTATGAAGCTGAGTTATGATTAAAGCATGCAAACATGTTACTATTTCGAGTCTCTCCTCTTCTTCTCTTCAGCCTATATAAGCAAAGGTCGACCCCTCTCTTCAACATAGTTTTGAGATGCACGTTAAGGGTGAAGCAATAGAGGCACACATCAGTGACAAAGTGGCAGCATACCAAAGCAACATATCAGTGTTGTATAACAACAATAGAGGCAGCATATCAGAGGTGTATTTCAACAAGGTCTTTTAGGTTTTTGTCAGGTCAAAGTCATCTTGGCAAGATCTTTAAGATCATAACATTCATGGTGGATATTTGTAAATGATCTTACACTATTAATGAAATAAAGGAATATCATTTGCTGGGGTTTTTCTCCCTGTACAGGGTTTCCCCAGGGTATATGTGTTGTTGATGTGCATGCTTACTTATATACATAGTTATTGTTATTCGATTATGATTTGGTATTGTTGAAGTGTATTAAGCTAGAATCAAAGTATTGAAGAAAATAAAAGAATTAATCCGCATAAGATATCAAGCTCATAATTTAACATGGTATCAGAGCTTAGGGCATGTTAAAACGTGTTAAAGTGAAACAACATGTACAAACAGATCCAAGCTAGCTTGATTAAGTTTCCAGTGTGAGGTCCATGGCATGCTCCATTTCAGTCAGGGCCGATGATAGGCTTGAAGGAGCTACCAACTTCAATGTGTGGAAGCTCCAGATAACAAATATCTTGCAAGAGCGTGATCTTGAGCACTATGTGACCACAATGGTGGAGGAACCGACGAATAATGCAGGAAGAGTGACCTTCAAGAAGAGTCAAGCAAAGGCCAAGCGAATCATCTTTGACTCAGTCAAAGACAATATAATCCCTGCAATGATTTCGTTAATGACTGCCAAGGACTGTATGGATACCTTGGTAAATTTGTGTGAGAAACATGCTCCAAGTTAGAAGAGGACACTTAAGCACAAGCTTAAGTATTTGAAGATGGAGAAAGGTGAATCAGTGGCATCTTTCTATTCTAGGATAGCCCAGATTAGAGATCATCTTTTGGTCACAGGGGTGACAGTGGATGATGATGATTTAGTGCAGGCCATTTTTGATGGTCTTCCTTCTTCATGGGAGACCTTCTTATCCAGTGTAAGTGGGAGATAGATTGAACCCACGTTTGACAGGTTATGGCATGATTGCCTCCAGGAGGAGAGTTGCACAACTACTAGGACCAAGCCAACGAAAGAAGAGCACTCAACTTTAGCATCAATATTCAAGGGAAAGAAGAAAGGCTCTCAGAGGAATCCAAACACCAAAGGTACATTCAAAGGAAAGAATATTGATACATCTAAGATTAAATGCTTTAGTTTTAATAAGTTGGGTCATTTTGCTAAAGATTGTTGGTTTAGAAAGAAATATCCAAGGAAAGGGAAACATCATGCCTCAACTGTCGAGGATGATGAATCCAAAAGAAATTAGAAAAGTCCTTCTAATGAGAAAGAAAATAGAAAAGAATATTACTTGGTTTCTGCCTTATCCAGTTCAGTTTTCACGAGGCCAAAAACTTGGTTAGTAGATAGTGGTGCATCAAAGCACATGACAGGGTACAAGGAGATCCTCTCAGATTTCGAGACAAAATCTTTTGCAGAGCAGGTTGAGCTTAGGGATAACAAATGTTACAAGATAGAGGGAGTAGGCTTTATCTCCTTTAGATTGGAATCTGGGGCTATACTTCATGTTGATGAAGTATTATATGTTCCAAGGCTCAAGAAGAATCTACTATCAGTTGCAACTCTTGAGGACAAGGGATATTGGGCGATCTTCAAGGACAGGAAGGCACTAATATGGGCTAAAGGTAGCCACTTAAGTACAACAAAACCCATTGGAACTCACAGTGGAGGACTGTACATCGTGTCAGGACAGTCAGTTCAGACATTGGCTCATGATGCGACTAGCTCCAGTGAGTTGTGGCACAAAAGACTTGGACATCTTTATTACAAAACTCTTCTAGATCTACAAAACATGGTATGTGGCATGGCCTCTATTTCTCTTCGTAAAAATGAAATTTTTAAGGGATGCATGCTAGGTAAAAATATAAAGAAAGCATTTTCTAGTAGTGACAACATAGCTCAGGGCATCCTAGATTTGGTTCATTATGATGTATGTGGTCCCATGTTATCTCCCTCACTTAGTGGTTGTTTGTATTATGTCATTTTTATTGATGATTACTCAAGCAAATGTTGGATATATTTTCTTAAAGCTAAAAGTGACACATTTGATAAATTCAAAGAGTATAAATCCTTTATTGAAAAGCAGACAGGGAAACACATCAGAGTCCTTAGAACAAACAATGAAGGAGAGTTTGAATCTCTTCAGTTTGAGGATTTATGCAAGTCAACAAGAATCAAGAGACAGTTGACCATTCCATATAACCCTCAACAAAATGGTGTTGTTGAGAGGAAAAACATGACTATTTGTGAGGCAGGGAAAGAAAGGATGTTTGATCAGGATCTGCCAAATTCTTTATGGGCAGAAGCTACCTCCACTGTCGTGTATACTCAAAACAGGTTTCCACATGCTATCTTGAAGGACAAGACTCCTACAAAGGTCTTCTCAGGGATCAAACCTAAAGTAGGGCATCTAAGGATATTTGGGTGTCCTGTGTATATTCATGTCCCTAAGGAAAATAGGACAAAGATGGAACCCTCAGGAAAGAAAGGGGTTTTTTGGGGGTACAATGAGAACTCCAAGGCTTATAGGATTTATGTACCAGGTCAGAGGCAAATAGAGGTAAGCAGAGATGTGACTTTCCATGAGGAAGCCACATTTAAGAAATCCAGAGAGCTTTAGCAGGAATCAGAAGCAGTTCAACTAGCTTCACCCTCTTTTGAAAATGAAGAGTCAGATGATCAGAAGGAGGAACCTCATGAAGGGCCAAGTAATGAGCCCCTAGAACCTGTTGAAGTGTTAGAAAGAACTCTTGAAGAACCTCCAACCAAAAGGAAGCCAGGGTTGCTTAAAGACAAAGTGCAGGAACCAGAAAGGATAGCTGCTCCCAAAGAAACTTCCAGGGAAAGGAAGAGGCCTCATAGGTTTGGAGGCTATGTTGCACTGATGAGCAACATTAGTGATGCCAAACCTTCTTCATTTGAAGAAGCAGATAAATTACAAGTATGGAAGGATTCCATGCTTGATGAATACAAGTCTATTATAAAGAACAATGTTTGGGACATTATGCTGAGGCCAAAAGACAAATCAATGGTTTATTCCAAATGGATCTATAAGATCAAACATGCAGCTGATGAAAGTGTGGAAAAGTTCAAAGCAATATTTGTAGCCAGAGGCTTCACTCAGAGAGAAGGAATCGACTACGAAGAGACATTTTCCCCTGTAGCCAGGTATACCTCCATTCGAACTATTATTGCTTTAGCTCCCGTTCTTGGTTGGAAGCTACATCAGATGGATGCAAAAACAACATTATTGAATGGAAAGATTGAACATGAGGTCTTTGTGGAACAACCAGATGGTTTTGTACTGCATAAAAAAGGCACTCATGTATGCAAGCTAAAGAAGGCCTTGTGTGGTCTTAAGAAGGCTCCCAGTGTTTGGTATGATAGGATTGATGGATTTCTTAAAAGCCCGGGATTTCAGAAAAGTGATGTTGATGCAAATCTATACTTCAAGGTAAGAGGTAACCAACCTGTTATACTAATCTTGTATGTTGATGATCTCTTTCTAACAGGATATGAAGGGATAATAGCCTGGTGTAAGAGGGAGCTAACCTCAAAATTCGAGATGAAATACTTAGGCTTGATGCATTACTTCCTAGGATTGGAAGTATGGCAAAGACAGGGCGAGATATTTATGGCACAAGGAAAATACACAGTGGATGAACTAAAGAGGTTTGGTACGATGAATTGCAAATCCATGTCTACTCTGATTATTACCAACCTGAAGTAGATGCATGATTCTGATACAACTTCATATTTGGTGGATCCCACCATGTATAGGTAGCTGATTGGATTATTGATGTACATGATCCACACTAGGCCAGATATATGCTATGCAGTGATTTCAATCATTCAGTTCATGACTGAACTGAGACAGAGACTGTTACACATCAAAGTTACTTAGTCTGATGATGAATTATTTTCGTCATTACCAATGCCACAAGTGTCACATTTTGACCGCAAGTGTCGCAAACATCATACTGTCATCTTGCCTATGTCGTATCTTGAACGACATTACAAGAACACTCAAAGACACCTTCAAAGACTAGTTCAAGAAGGAGAAATCACTGGACAACGAGTACACAACCTTTACCATAGAATAGACCACTCAAAAATCATTTTTGGAGGGCAGTGCTCCCCTACCCATTGTTAGGGAGTGCCAACGCTCCTTAGCCTTCTTTGGGGGAGCGTTCCAACACTCTGTGCACCCTTTTGGGGGAGCGTTGGCCTTTTTGAGCAAATATTGGGCTATTGAGGAAAATCAGGGACAAATCCTCTACATCTCTGAAGTTGGTTTGATTCAAATCTGAGGCCAAAGATCGAGCTTAGGGAGGATCCACAATTGAAGGAGAAATATCCTCAACTTATCCCAAGAATCTCTAAGATGGTTAGGCCTCTCCAAGCCTATATAAGGAGGGCTCCTCATGGTGAAAGGAGGAGACATTGAAAGCATCAAACTTATGATCACATAAGGAATATAATCAATGAAGCATAGTCATTCTGCTTGTGGATCATTTGATGAAAGGGTTTGGACAAAGAGAGCTTGGTGAGGTTGTTCCATCTGCATCTACAGTTGTAAGCACTTTACTTTGTTTTCATTAATATATATGTGCTTGGCCTGTTTCCTTCAAGATTATGTTTATTTACATGAACTTGTCTTTAATAGATAGATCTGGTTTCAAGCTAATCATAGTAGAATAGGAAGCATGTTTTGTCTTTGATTGGATTGCAGGATTTGTCGAGGAGCTCAACTCGGACTGGAACGAGGACAACCATCACAAAAAGGTACATCTTCTTCCTCTTCTCTATACATTAGTTTAGCTAGGTTTAAAGGGATGTCAGTGATCAACATTATCACCTTTCTGTCTTGGTCTTAGGAGTCTAGCGCCCAAGAGGGGATTCACCTATCCGCAGGGGAATTTCCTTGTAACATAAATTGGCGAATCCACTGGGGATACAAAGCTTTCATTTTTGGTTTCCTTCCTTGGTCTTGTTTTTGGCCTTTGCTCACCTTTAGATATTATCCATGCCATGTCTCTGATTCTTAGATGTGTTGTTGGCTTTTGGATTCATCCCATACACACTCAATTTCTGGATTTCTTGAGTTTTTTTTTTGAGTTTTGGGCATTTTTTTGGCCTTCTGAGAGCCCAGCGCTCCCCTGCCTCTACTACCAGAGCGCTGGCACTCCCTTGCAGCCTCCCACCGAGCGTTGCAATGCTCTGGTTCCCTTGACACCAGAGCGCTGGTCTTTTTTATGTAAAAACCTTATGGGGAGTTGATCTTTGAGTCCATTTTTGTTGATTTCACCTGCTCAAGATTACTACCATCTCACTGTGTCCTTCTTTTAGCCAGCAACCTATTGATTTCTGAGAATTGATTATATTTTGTTTGGATTTTTGACGTTTTTTACTTACTTTGAGTCACTCTTTTTTCTTGCGATTTGGAGTCGACCCACTGCTTTTTCACTTATCTGATTGAATGAAAGTTGTTGTAAGGGAATTCAGAGATCTGTGCACCAGTCCATTTGATCTTTGAGGTCATTTTTTCAGGCACTTTCTTCTGTTTTGAGATTTTTGGTTTTCTTTTTGAATTTGGTTTTCTTTGTGTTTCTTGTTTGATCACAATGAGAGTGTGTTTTTGTTTATGTGAAGTTGGCTTTCGATTGCTTAAATCTCATAGATCTTGAAATCTGCATGACATAGGAAGCTTTACATCAAACTGATTATGAGTCACATTTAAAACAAAAAGATATATTTTCATGATTGGTTTTTGGATATTAGAACGGATTTCTGAATATTTTAACATGATACTGGATTCTTGATTGAGAAATAGTTGCATGGGGTTATTGCATCTTAGTGTTTGACAGTGAAAGGAAATTTGCTTTGCCTTCCCTTAAATAGACATTCATTGAAAGAAAAGACTGCTTATCATTTCTTATGCATTTTTTGGGAATTGAGTCATAATATCATCGGTTTCACTCTTATACACCCCTGAGTAAAGAACATCTGCAAAATCAACATTAGTTAAAATTGATCTAGAACTTTTTGTTTTTAGAATCTTCCAACAACATTAGACTAGGATTAGTGCTTTGAATTAGGCTGTGAGTACAACTCTCCAAAGCATTCAAAACAAACATTAGCATCTTGAGATAGGGAGAGAAAATCCAATTTTCGTATAAGCTTTCTGGGATCCTCCTCTCACACAGGGGTTACGCATGAGGTCGCGTTCGAGAGAGTTACGAAGATTATCCTTGTGTGGTTCAACCGTTCGTAGTAGTCAGATCGTACATTGGGGGTTCTTCTTGAGGCTCAACTATCTTCATTTGGTCTCTGTGCTTCGTGAATTATGAATCCGTTCGGGGTCCTCTAGAGTTCTACCGGTCCACTTGTCCTCAGTTCTCTCGAAGGATTTTAGACTTGTTATCTTGCCCATACGTTCAGACTGGATTGTCGACTGTACTCGTCTAGGTGCCGACTGCGAGTTGGTGTCCTTAATAGCCATAATATTTATGGTATTTACACGAGGTGACAGTGAAGGGACGTCTTTGTTGTACCTGGAACATACGGTGGTCAAACTCACTCAGGCTCCTTGGAGGGTAAATCCACAATTACTGCGTGGAAGCTTGCACCAAGGCGTAAGTCTGCTAAGCAGGCCACCATCGTAACTATTCCACCCACTCATATCCTAGCCCCTCCTTGACTTGGTTACACGACGTTGGATTTCATCACCAACTAGTATGACCACTGAGAAAAGGTTTTGTTTGCTTTGTTTGATTCCTAGATTTCTTAGCATATGTTGTTTCTTTTCGTTGGTCGACCATAGATTTCCTATTTCGTTCGTTACTTAGCTCAAGCAACATCGACCTTCACCGTTCACATAGGATGCAAGGGTTATCCCCGGAAGATCTGAAAGGTTATCTACCTTTGCTTCCCAACTCTTCAGAAGACCCTCCTGTGGTTCATA
Source organism: Picea abies (assembly GCA_900067695.1). Taxonomy (NCBI): domain Eukaryota; kingdom Viridiplantae; phylum Streptophyta; class Pinopsida; order Pinales; family Pinaceae; genus Picea; species Picea abies. The sequence goes on from CBVK0102697797.1 coordinate 7,538, forward strand.
ACGAACTAGGTTCTGAGGTTGGAAGCACACACTCTTTGGAACAGTTCCAAATTGTTTTCGATTCTTTGGAAGCTTTTCGAATCAACCCAGCTTTGAGTATTAGGCGAGATCCACATCTGTTATGGGTGAACTCGTCTGGAGAGGTTGTTGTTATTGAGGATACCAAAGTACCCACCGGACCTAACGCATGATTTGGAGTAGAGGATCCTTTTTTCCAAAGTGAACCATTTAGGACCCCGGCTCATACTGTTGGAACCTCTGGTTTTGCTTTTGTCCCTTTGATAATATGTGATCTGTATGGTAACCTAGGAGCGAGTCCCGATCGACCTATGGCATAACAAGTGCCTGAGACGTCTGCTATTTATACGATACCTTTAAACCACTTTATTGGTACGACCAGTAATGTCATCACCATTGTAGACGAATTTTTGATTGGTTCTCACTCGGACCCTACTATCCAGATGGCCCATTCCACTATGGTCCCGCATGTTGCTACAATCCCCATCGAAAATGTGACACCATCCCAGGCTCCAACTGGAACACCACTTAGACTAAATCCGTCAATTCCACTTGGGTACAGAGCTCTGAATCCTTCCATTACCAACACTACCCAAGTTACACCTGGAAGTTCTATACCTACACCTTTATTTGGAGGAGCTGGTCTTGGTGGCTCTAATCCGGTTGGAGCCTCCAGTCATTCATTCACTTCTGGTTTACAGATCTCTCTAGGAGCTCAACCTCACACTGGGGGGAAACCTCCATTTGGGAGTCAAGCTCAAATGGGGACACAACCTCAGCTTGGGGGGCAATTTCAGATTGGAGTCCCTAACTTGTTGTATGGACAAAATGTGACACAAAATCCTTGGCACATTCCTTTTTCGGGAAATGCGCTATTTCTTGGGGGGAAACATCCTCAAGGAAAACAACAACTTTATCCTCCTCATGGACTAAATGTTTATCCCCCTTATGGGAAAACCCATCAACCGACTTATAATCCTCAGAACCCATCAGGTTATCCTCCATTTGCACATGTTTCTCAACCATCATCAAATCTTGTTTATTTTCGTCAACAACAACCATATGTAGGAGGACCTACTGGATACAATTATCCACCTAACCCAATTTACGGTCCTACTGGTGTCCCTATGCCAGACCAGTATCATCCTCAAGTTAACCAAAAATTACCATTTCTCGCGACTCTAGATCTCTCAGACTTGTCTCGGTTGACCAATGATCCTATATTGCATTATCTCTTTTAGAGGTAAACTTGGAGAAGACCCGAATAATCATGTGATGAATTTCCATTTATGGTATTCATCAAACTCCTTAATGGACGATTCTATACATTTACGTCTTTTTCAGCGAACACTTACGAGCTCAGCAACCAAGTGGTATATTGAACTTCCATGTGGTTCGTTCCAATATTTCAACTCCCTTTCCATGTCCTTTCTCACGCACTTTCAACTACCCATTCGATACGAGACGGGTACCGAACTCTTGACCTCCCTTCGTCAAACTAACTCCATACATATCTTCGATCATATTCATGAGTGGAGACGACGCCGAAGGTTTATCAAAGAAATCATTCCCGACCAATTATTGGCGAAATGGTTTACTAAATCACTATTACCCCCGATTGCTCGTGATGTTTCCATGGGTGGTGTAGTCATCGAGGAAGAGGATATTGCTCGGGCTCAGTACTTAGATTTGGTCTATTCACAATCTGGTACTTTGTATGAGTTGATCCCAAATGCTACCTGTGTGACTACCTATCCATCTAAACCGTCATCCACATCACATGAAGATGGAGTTATTGGCTCCGTCAAAACCCAATCTACTTCCCAGTCAACTAGAACGACAAATCGATTTGCTTCGGCACCCACTCCCAGTTCAACCTCACTCTCCTCTACCTCCCTCCAAACTCAAATCTCTGAGGCGAATGCAGTTCACTCTACCCCTTCACAACAATTTGAAGGTAAGAAGAAGACAAAGAACAAATCCAAGAAGAATAATAACAACGAACAACCCAAATCTCAAAACCCACCACCTACTACTGAAAAGCAACCACAGTGGAAGCCGAAATTCCCATGTTTTATTTTTGGTGACGATCACTACACTCGAGACTGTCCACATCGTGATGAAGTGGAAAAATGTTTTAAGGGGAATTCCCAACATGCCGTCCTTACTCAACCTTTTCCTCGGCAACAATCTATGGTTTCTCAAACCCCCTCTCCAGGGGGCAGTTCCAACCACCCTTCTAATGATGAAGCCTCAACAAGTGCCCATATTTATATGTTTAACTAGATTTATTTAACGACTCGCTCTACGACCTACGACATGCCAGCTAAACCTCACAAAGAAAAGGTCGCTAACGGTACTTTACTGGATCCATCACCATCCTCCGTTAGTCCTCCATGTTGGCATGTTTATAGGAAGGTGTGCTTGTCATTGATGGCAAGATCAGAGTATGCAACGATGGCAAAAAAGGGACAACATAAGCTCAGAAGAGATAGTGCATAGGTGCACGAAAAGTGCAAGAGTGTGCTTGTTTATTTGATGGCAAACAGGTAGGCAAGGAAGATCAACAACGCAGGGATAATTGCATGGAAAGATCAGACCAGGCATTGGAGGAGTCAAGGAACCAACTCACGACAAGAATGATAAAATGGTGAAATGCAAAATGCCGGAATAAGTTGATCTAAATCCATTTTGGAGTTTCGGATATCGAGAGTTGAAGTGTCAAAACACTTCACCACAGTAGTCCCGAAATCACGAATTGTGAAACGCTGAAATCCCGAAAGCAGGAGATAGTTTCAAATACCGGGATTTCGGATATTGAGAGTTGGGGATGTTAAGAACTCTTACTACAGGAGTCCTGAAGTCGCGAAATGTGAAATCGCGATATGCTAAACCACGATATAATCTCAACCGTTGGATCGAGGACAAAACTGGACCGTCGATCCAAGAAGGATACGTGGCGAAAGATCATCCTTTCGCTGATTAGAAAGTCAAATGAACGAGGTTCCCTAACCTCTCAAACTCGCGATACGCAAAATCGTGAAATAACCTTAACCGTCAGATCAAAGTTTGATCTGGACCATTGATCTGACTCCATTTTAGAGTTTCGGATACCAGGAAATGGAGGATTCAAGTGTCGAGACTCCTCATCATAGGAGTCCCGAAGTTGTGAAGTGCAAAAAGCCGAAAAGCTGATCTGACTCCATTTCGGAGTTTCGCAGACCGGGACTTGGAAGTGAAAAACATTCACATCAAGAATGTTGAAATCGCGAAGTGATCTGGGCCGACAGATCCAGGAGGTGAATGTGGCAGACCACGTCAGAAAGGACAGGTGGAAGACTATGACACGTGACACGATCAGACAACGACAAGTGTCAAGTTGATTTGGCATTTCAGGCCACTGGAAATCACAATTCTGAGTGACACGTGACAGCCACTCGGGTCACGACACATCATCGAGTGACGCAAGATTGACCTCACTCCGGGATTTTTAACTCCATCACTCCCCCAAAGTCCGGAAGGCTGAAGTCCCGGGGTAGAGGATAGTTGTCCAATCACCACAGATTGAGGACCGTTGATCTGGAGATCGAAGCGCTTGTGTGATTGGAGAGGGGTCATATTCCGATGGTCACATCATCAAAGAACTGTAGAAGAGAACTCGAAGTGGCAAGCTCCATTTCGGAGTTTCGGGGATCAGGCATGGAGCGTAAAGAAATCTTCGCATCAAGGATGTCGAACTGCCGAATTGCGAAATCGCGAAAGCACTTTATGGATAAGCACTCAGTCACCGATGGTGGTCACATTGTCGAAGAGATGTAGAGAAAATATTGAAGCAGCAAGCTCCTTTTTCGGAGTTTCAGAGATCACGACTTGGAGAGTTGAGATGCCTCACAACAGGATTGTCGAAATGCCGAAATGCGAAACATGTTTTGGCTCAGCCTGTGGTCACAACCATTGGTCACATCGGCGAAAGATGGAGGAAGGAGCTAGTGCAACCAAGCTCAATTTCAGAGTTTCAAGGATCAGTACATGAAGCGTAAAGAAACATTAACCACAGGAATCCTGAAATGCCGAAATACGAAATGGCGAATTAAACGCAAGACCCTATGAACTCCATCCAACAGTGCAGGTGATTTTGAATATGATCGGAGGGCTACTATTTCACTTCACAGTGTAACTGCTAGAAATGACTAATGGTCTCTGCGAGAGGATGAGCTTGACTATGATGAAGAAGATGAAGAGTCTCAACTGCCAGATAGGCCAAGGAATCTCAGCATAACACCCAGTGATGATGGACGCATGGGTTGAACTGCTAGAGAAGTTGAAGGATTGCAATAATGATCAGGTAGAGCACTCAACATGAGGAGAAGATGTAGGATATAGAGCAGGTGTAGAGGCGGTAGGGAGAAAGTGGTGGCAAAGGGAAGTGAGAGAAAACACCCCGATGTGGAGAACAGTGGCAGGGTGAGAGAATGCAGGAGCTTGGCGCATATTGCATGCACAAGGAGCACAAAGACTATAAGAATACAGAAAAGAAGAGATTTGGTGGTTGTTGTGGGGTGTGATTGAGGTGTGAAGAAGGAGGCAGAGCGCAACATCATAAATGTACAGAAGGGGAATGGTGCATTGAAGGGACATGGCTCAGAGAGCATAAAAAGCAATGCGAATGCGACAGCTTCGTCAAGTCCTCTTCGTCTAACCCTTGCCTGAGAGATCCACAACCTGGATAACAGCAGCTTCACTGATCACTCTCCTTTGGCTGACTGTAAGTTTCCTCCAAGATCATAAGTTTCATACGTTCAGTTCTTCCCCCAATCAGCTATGTTCCAACACCACTTATGAGATCATAAGTTTGGTGTAATTCTTCCTTTTGCAGTCCTCACTTATGGGATCATAAGTTTGGTATCATTCTCTATTTTGCAGCCCTCTTTCACCATTAGAAAGCTTGCTTATATAGCCTTGGAGAGGCTCAACAATCTTGAGATATATTTGGGGAAGGTGAGGATTTACCCTCTTCAGTTGAGGATCTTCCCTAAGATCATGGATTGATCAGGGATTCGAGCTCAACTGCCTTCTAAGAATGAAAATATGCTTCCCCCATCCATCTCAACAGTTTAACAACTTCCCAGAATAGGTAGCGCTCCCTCAAAAGGGCCATCAGAGCGTTGTAGCGCTCCCTAGTAAGATTTAGGGGGCGCCAGCGTTCTCAAAATCTATAGCGCTCCCAAAAAGGGCCAGGGGAGCGTTATAACGCTCCCTGATAGTGTATGGGGGAGCGTCGGCGCTCCGAGATAGTGTAAGGGGGAGCGCTCCTCTCCAAAAACTCATTTTTTGAGGTGCTTTCAGATGGCAAAAGGTTTGCAAGCCTGTTGACTCATTTCTCCTCTTCCAAATCAAATGTTTGAGGTGTTTCAAGTGTCTTTCTCATGTCGTTATAGGCACGACATAGGCATCATGGTAGTATGCTTTGCTTGACACTTGCGACACTTGTGAGCAACATGCGACACTTGCGACCTTGTGAGAAAAATGTGACACTTGCAACCTTTGTAACGACGACACTTGCGACACTATCAAAGTGAGTAATTTTGATGTGTAACAATATCTGTCTTGGTGTATCTCATATGTGTGACTGATGTTGAATGTTCTATTGCTTACTTCCCTGCATTATTGTGACAATCATTAAATGCCATGTAAAGAGTTTAAAATAAGCATAATTGTTTAAGCCCAGTAACAACTAATTCACCCCCCCCCTCTCAGTTGTACAACAATTGGTATCAGAGCCGGCCCTTTTTATCTAAGGGTAGATCCTAGAGCTTAAACATGTCAAGCCATGAAGGAAATTCAACCAATAAGGCCCCTCTGTTCAATGGAACAAACTTTGCCTTCTGGAAAGTTAGAATGAGAACCTACATAATGGCTTTAGGTGCAGATGTCTGGGATGTGGTAGATACTAGTTATGTAAAGCTAGTTGTACTAGCTAATAAGGATGACAAGCTAGAATTTAGCTTTAACACTAAGGCTATGAATGCTATATTGAGTGGTCTTGCAGAAGAAGAATTCGTAAAAGTTATGCACCTAGGAACTGCCAAAGAAATGTGGGACAAACTCATTAGCAGTTATGAAGGTAATGAGAAGGTAAAGGATGCCAAGCTTCAAACCTACATAATACAGTTTGAACAACTGAAGATGAAGGAAGATGAAACTGTTGGAAAATACTTTCTGAGAGCAGAAGAAATGGTAAATGCAATGAAAACACTTGGTGAGAAAATTGAGGAACCTTCTTTAGTTCAGAAAATTTTGAGATCTCTACCATATAGGTTCAACCCGAAGGTCTCTGCTATTGAAGAACTTAATGATCTAAAAACCTTGGAGTTTGATCAACTTCTAGGAACATTGACTGCATATGAAATGAGAATAGTTAAAGATAAACCCACCTCCAGAGAAGCATCATTTAAGGTAGACGAGAACGAGGATTCAAAGCCTGATGAAATTGAAGCAAAATTTGTGAAGAGACTGAAGAAGGGATCAGGCAAATACAAAGGTAAACTGCCTTTCAAATGTTTCAACTATGGTAGGATAGGTCATTTTGCAAATAAATGTCCCCACAAAAGAAAGGATCAGACATGTGATGATGAGGAGAAGCACAAACACAAAAATTTCTTTAAAGAGAATAACTTTAAGAAGAAAAGTCTTTACGTAAACAATGATGATGATCCTTCTGATGATGAAGACAATGACTCCACTATTGAAGATAAACTAAATGACTTCATACTTATGGCCAAAGAGGATTATGATAATATAAGCACAGGAAGTGATGCTAATGAAGAAGAAGTTGTGGTTGACATGGAAGGATAATTGATCAGTGCACTGGAAGAGATTGATAGACTAATAATTAAGAACAGAAAGCAAAGAAAATTGTTGATACAGTTCGAGAAAGACGGTAAAGAACTTGATGAATACCTTGTCCTACTAAAAGTTGAATTAGAAGAGGCAAACAAAATCGAAGACATTCTGAAACGACAATTATCAGAAAAGAAGGCAAGATGTGAAGCCTTAGAACAAGAAGTAGTGAAAACTAGGAAAGAGATGGAGAAGTTTCAAGCCTTGTATAATCATAATCTGTCAAGTATCAAAGCCTCAGAAGGATTAGCCACCATTCTGAATCAGCAAAAGAATCCAAAGCTAAGAACTGGTTTGGGTTATGAAGAGGGATCAAGTAGTGATAGGCCAAGAAATGAAGAACCCATCAAGTTTGTCAAATCTACAACCAATGACAACAACAAACCTGTAGAAACAAAGGAAGACAATCAGCCGCCCAGGATGAGTAAAGAAAAAGGTGCCAGGACTGAATCTGTAGAAAAAAGAAATGATGCGCTCCCTACTGAAAGACGTCATCAGCATGGAAGAAATCAATTTGCTCAAAGAAGACAACCATTTTCCAGGTACAAAGAATTTTTCTATGGCTATTGTTTCTACTGTTCTAACTTTGGTCACAAAGTTGTAAATTGTTCCTTAAGACTTAGACATGGGCAATTAAGAGTTCAAAGGAATAAATACTTGCCACAACAAAGAATGATACAACCAAGTAACAAACCTTCACAGATTGCAAATTGCCAAATTAAGTCTAGAGACATGCAACTAAGGAGGTCAAGAAATAATCAACATTCAATGAGTAAACAACGCTGCAACAATAATTTTGACCTATTGAACAATGAGATTGAATGCTACATCTGTCATAACTATGGACATAAATCTGTTGACTATCAATTAAGGAACTATGAACCAGATTTGAATTCCCCTGCTGAAAATGTCAAGTTTTGGAAGAAGAAAGAAAGTGACAAGTGTGGATTAGTGTTGTCAGCTCAAAGAAAAACAAACCCTTGGTATATAGACAGTGGATGCTCCAAACATATGATGGGAGACAAAGGTAAGTTTCTATCTCTAAGTGAAAGCAAATCAAGAAACGTAACCTTTGGAAATGATGCTCCAGGTAAAATAAAGGGTAAAGGGATGGTGAGTTTAAGTAATGGAAAAGGAAAAGCCCAAGATGTTCTACTTGTAGATGGGCTGAAACATAATCTGCTCAATGTAAGTCAAATGTGTAACAGAGGATGTGAAGTGGTGTTCACGTCCAAGGACTGCAAAATAAAGTCTGTAAACTCAGGACAAGTGGTGGCCAAAGGCATAAGGACAGAAAATAACGTATATGTGTTGAAAGAAAATAGAGAAGAGTGTCATCTAAGAAAACACGATGAAAGATGGTTATGGCATAGGAGACTTGGACATTTAAACTTTGACCACTTAATCAAGCTCAAAAATATTGAGGCAGTAAAAGATTTTCCGAGAATATCAAAGCCCCAAGATTCAATGTGTAAACCCTGCGAAGTAGGAAAGCTAACCAGGACACAGTTTAAGTCCAAGAGCTTTACTTCAATAGAAAAACCACTCCAACTAGTTCATATGGATTTATGTGGACCATCAAGACAGGAAGGCACAGGGAGAGAAAACTACTTCATGCTGATTATTGATGATTACTCCATACTTACTTGGGTTGCCTTTCTCAAGAAAAAAGTTGAAGCATTTGAGAAGTTTAAAATATTTAAGGCTTTAACTGAGAATCAAACAGGCAAGAGGTTAAAGGCAGTAAGATCAGATAGAGGAGGAGAATTTATGTCAAGTGATTTCAAGGAATTCTATGATAAGCATGAGATCAAGAGAGAATACACAATCCCAAGAACTCCACAACAAAATGGAGTAGTTGAGAGGCAAAACAGAACAATGCAACAAATGGCTAGGTCAATGATGAATGAGAAGAACATTGGTCAAACCTACTAGGTAGAAGCAATACACACATCAGTCCATGTTCTTAACAAAACCCACCTCAGACCCCAAAGTGACAAGACACCTTATGAACTGTGGTATGGGAGACCTACTTCAATCAAACACTTCAAAGTCTTTGGGAGTAAATGTTACATAAAGAATAATGATGAGAACCTTGGCAAATATGATGAAAGGGATGATGAAGGTATCTTGTTAGGATATGCTACAAACAGTAAAGGATACAGATGCTATAATAAGATACTGCATAAAATGGTTGACTGTATTGACGTAAAAGTTGATGAAGGAATCCTAGCAAGAGAGGTGTACAATAATGAGTCTTCTACAAAGGACACAACTAAAGCTGAAGATGAACAGGTCCCAGCAAGAGAGGTGTACAATAATGAGTCTTCTACAGAAGACACAACTAAAGCTGAAGATGAACAGGTCCAAGAATAAGAAAACGAAGACTTTGAATCAGATGAAGACTCAGACACTCAGACAGACTCAAATCAACAGTCAACTACAAATTCCTCCTCCAGAATCATTCAAAAGAATCATCCTGCAAGTCAAATAATTGGAGAAAAAGACAAAGGTGTACAAACTAGGAGAAAGCTAATAAAAAACACCAAACAATCTCATATAGCTTTCATATCCATGCTGGAACCCAAGAATTTTAATGAAGCCAACAAAGATGACCACTGGTTTAAAGCAATGAATGATGAACTTGATCAGATTGAGAAAAACAATATGTGGGAGATGGTTCATAGACCTGAAGATAAAAATGTAATTGGCTCCAAATGGATCTTTAAGAATAAGTTGAATGAGCAAGGACAAGTTGTCAGGAATAAAGCAAGGTTAGTCTGTAAAGGATATTCTTAGATAGAAGGAATGGATTTTGATGAAACATTTGCGCCTGTAGGAAGATTAGAAGCTATAATAATGTTTCTTGCCGATGCTTGTCATAAAAGGTTTAAAGTCTATCAAATGGATGTCAAGTCAACTTTTCTAAATGGATATTTAAGTGAAGAAGTCTATATGGAACAACCAGAGGGTTTCAAACTGTCTGATAACCCTGACTTATTATGCAAGATGAAGAAAGATTTATATGGGTTAAAACAAGCCCCTCAAGCCTGATATCATAGACTGGATACATATCTCAAAGACAAAGAGTTCAAGAGAGGAACAACTGACAACAATATATATATATTAAAACAAAGGATAATAATTTGATAATTTTATTGGTCTATGTAGATGACATCATATTTGGATGTAATAAGGATCCATTGGTACAATGGTATGCTTTTGCCATGGAATCTAAGTTTGAAATGTCCATGTTAGGAGAACTATCATTTTTTCTTGGCCTGCAAATTACTCAAAGATCTGAAGGGATGTTCATTTCTCAAGAAAAATATCTAAGAGAAATGTTGAAAAGGTTTCAAATGGAAGATTTTAAACCTGTGGGTACACCTATGGTTACTGGATGCAAATTAAGCAAGGATGATGACTCACCTGATGTTGATCAAAGTTCATATAGGTCAATGATAGGCAGCTTGTTGTACATCACAGCATCTCACCCAGACATAATACATGTTGTTGGAATGGTAGGAAGATATCATTCTGCACTTAAACAGAGTCATTTGCAATCTATCAAAAGGATATTCAGGTATTTGAAAGAAACAATGACTTATGGTATGTGGTATCCCAGAAATCAAAATTTTCAGTTAACTTCTTATTCAGATGCAAATTGGGAAAACTGTGTTGATGAGAGAAAAAGCACCAATGGAGGAGCATTCTTCCCAGGTGACTCATTAGTAGCATGGCTTAGTAAAAAGAAAGGTTCCATTTCTTTATCAACTATAGGGGTAGAGTACATTGTTGCTGCTACATGTTGCACTCAAGTATTATGGATGATTCAGACACTTACAGACTTGGAGGTAAAATATGCAGCATCGATCCCAATTCATTGTGATAACACTAGTTCCATCAGTGTGTCTAAGAATCATGTATTCCACTCCAAGACCAAGCATATTCCCATAAAATACCATTTTTTGAGAGAGCAGGTCACCAATCAGGTTGTTAAGGTCCATTACATTCCAACCATAGAACAAATTGCAGACATCTTTACTAAACCCCTAGCCAAGACACCATTTGACTATCTCCGACAGAAGTTGGGTGTCATCCCATCTCACACCTAAGAGAGTCCATCCTGTTTGGGGGATTTTTGTATTGATTGAATATCTGATACCTCCTAAAAATACTGCAACAACTCAGGGGGAGTATTTTTTCTCTTACATTGATGTCAAATGGGGAGAAAAGGAGTGGTCTGGACTAGATGCTACAGTTGGAGGTCCAAACAGATTAGCACAGTCATTCAGGGTTGCCATCAATGCCAAAGGGGGATATTGTTGGGCATGTTTACAGGAAGGTGTGATTTTCATTGATGGCAAGATCAGAGTATGCAGCAATGGCGAAACAGGGACAATGTAAGCTCAGGAGGATTAGCGCAGAGTCACACGCAGTGCAAGAGTGTGTTTGTTCATTTGATGGAAAACATGCAGGCAAGGAAGATCAACAACGCAGGGATAATGGCATGGAAAGATCAGAAGCATAAACTCCATTTCGAACTTTCAAATACCAAGAGACTGAGAAGTCAAGAGTCGAGACTCTTCAACATAGGAGTCTTGGAGTTGCAAAATCCAGAACTCCGAAATTCCAAAACAAGCACATCAACCGGAGTTTCGGATACTGGGAGATTGAGAAGTCAAGATTCCAGACTCTTCAACACAGGAGTCCCGTAGTTGCAAAATTCAGAACCCTGAAATCCCGAAACAGGCAGATCAACTGAAGTTTCGGATACCGGGAGATTGAGAAGTCAAGAGTCGAGACTCTTCAACACAGGAGTCCTGAAGTCACGAAATGAAAAACGCCGAAATATCAAAATAGGAACACCAAGAAAGAGTTTCGCAGACCGGGAAATAAATCCATTTCGGAGTTCCGAATACCAGGAGTTGAAGTGTCGAAACACTTCACCACAGGAGTGCCAAAATGTTGAATCTCCAAAATGCAAAATGACGAAATATTGGATCATTGATCTGACTCTATTTTGGAGTTCTGGATACCGGGAGTTGAAGTGTCGAAACACTTCACCACAGGAGTGTCGAAATGCCAAATCACCGAAATGCCAAATGACGAAATATCAGATCGTTGATCTTACTCCATTTCAGATTTTTGGATACCAGGAGATGGAGGAGTCAAGACCTGAGACTCTTCATCACAGGAGTCCCGAAGTGCCGAAACGCGAAATTACAAAATATAGTTTTGAATAAGGCCTGGTCACTCTTTGTCAAAGAGCTATTTTGCGTCAAGATAACTCTTTACCATAGGAAAGCTGAAATGCCGAATGTCGAAATGTTGAAATGTCGATGTAGCTAGTGTTCACCACCAGTGGTCACGTAAGTGGAAGGAGCTAGCATAGCTAGGATCCATTTCAAGGTTCGCACTGTAATTGCTAGAAACCACTGATGGTTTCAACCAAAGAACTCGAAGAGACTTCTTTGTGATTTCCACAAGAGCAGAAGAGTCTCAAGGAATCTGCCAGTGGAATGAAGACTAGTCATAGAGGCGATTGACAGATGGAAGAGTGTTGAAGCCTCTAACTACAACAGAGAGGTTGAGCTCGACTGTAATAGAGAAGACGAAGAGTCTCGACTGCTGGAGAGGCGAAGGAATCTTGGCATACCACCCATTGATGATGGACGCATGGGTTTAACTGCCAAAGAAGCTGAAGAGTTTCCATGATGATTAGGCAGAGCAATCGACATGGGGAGAGCATGCAGAAGCATGGCAAGATAGCATGCACAAGGTGCACAGAGACTATAAGTATGCTGAACAAAGAAGATATGGGTGTTGTTGTTGTTGAGGGGGATTCAGGAGTGTAGGAGGAGTGTGTAGCAGCTGAAATACAGAGAAGAGGAATGGTGCATTACAGGCACATGGCGCACAGAGCATAAAAGGAAGAAGCAAAGTAAGTGCAAGGCATGTGTGCAGTAAGACAGTGAGACACTAAAGGAAGGTTGAGGTGCTCTTGTAGAGAAAAACAAAAGTTCAAAAAGTGTGAGAAGATGCAGACAGAGAGACACTAATATGGGAGAGCATAGTAGCATAGCAGAACAGTGATAAGTCTGGTAAGACAATGATAAATAGTGTATCATTGTGTTAAATTTACATATAGCAAAGATTTATATCACAAGGTGGTTGGGAGGCGCTAGGGAGGACTGTTGTCCTAAGAGGTTCAAGTGGGTGCTTGAACATAGGGAGTTGTAGCTTCCATCTGGTTGCAGCCAGAGAAACCAGGGTGGCACAAGGGAGAACTGTTGTTCTCTGTTGTACAAGTTGGTGCCTGTGTGACTGGAAGTTGGTGCTTCCATCCAATTGGAGCTAGAACATTTAGGGAGTTGGTGCTTCCTTCTAGTGGGTGCTAGAGAAACCAGGGAGTTGGTGCTTCCTTCTAGTAGGTGCTAGAGAAAATAGAGAGTTGGTGCTCTCAGCGAGTTGGAGCTTGCAATACAGAGGTTGTAGCCTCACAATGAGTTGGAGCTCATATGTATGATAATGTACAGAATGTAAAGATTACTTATCATATAAAGAAGAAGAGGTTTTTACCCTTTATGGGTTTCCTCAGGAAATATCTGTCTCTGTATATTTCATATGTGACAATGATGCTGAATGTACTATTACTTACTTCCCTGGATTATTGTGATTGTCATTAAGTGCTCTACAAAGAATTTAAAATAAGCATTATTGTTTAATCACGGTAACAACTAATTCACCCCCCCTCTCAGTTATCCAACAGAAACCATTGAAGGTAATTATGAGCAAGCGATGAAAGAGAGTTTTCCACATGAATCTTCTTTAGTGCTAGAGAAAACCTTTTACATGTATTGGATAATAATTATGATCTATAAATTCCTAGTATCTTGGTTGACCCTTACCTGGACCCATGTGAACTTTCTAAGAAATTTCAATGTAACACAATGAATGAGTTCATCAAAGAAGAGTATTCCCAACACTTCTATTCATTCAAATGGATGCCTCTAATCATATTTAAGCAAAGGTTAAGGAAACACCAGAAGAAGAAGAGACATGGTTGAACTACTCTTTGGTACTCAAGTTTTGAGACAAAACTTTAAAAGGGAGAAGACATGTTGTGTACCTAAACACATTTCTATGTAAGCGAGTAGATATATATTTATGAACTATTTGTATGCATGCTCATAACTTTGATGTTACAATGCTTTGATATTTTTGCATGACCACTTATGTTAAATAAGGTCTCAAATACATAATTAATTATTTCAAGATTAATCAGTGAAAAAATAGTCTAATTACTTCATAAAGTTAACTTGGGCCACAAGTTAGGGTTTTTTCATCAATGATGTCATAAAAGGAATATCCCGTTGTAATCATTTAGTGTACTATCTATCAATTATATTACTCTTTTAAGTATTATTTCCATAAATATGTCTTCTTCCATATTTTAGGAATTGTGAAAGCATTCCAACTAGGTGTGCAAGGTCTCCAACACTTTGTTCTTTACTTTATCATTATTATTTCTCTTACTATAGTATTGTTCATTTTCATTTCAAAACATTTAATTCATTAAAATCGATCTAGAACCCTAAATTGTATGCATTGTATCTCTTATATTTTGACATCGATTCTACTTAAATTTTGATTGAATACATTTTAGACTTATTTCCTAGATATCATGCAGCGTTAAATTTGGATATCCACGTGATGTAGCTATAAAATTGAAGAGTACTCCCTAAAAATCTCATAATCATTTGTTCAATAACACTTGTTATGATCCAAAA
>CBVK0102697832.1:0-13977 GCA_900067695.1 Picea abies
TTATGCTCATTTAATACAATTCTTTAATAAGTCACAACGATGAAAAGATCCTAGATCAATTGGTGTACATCCCAATCATTCATATACAACTCAATGGAAAAGTAGTTTATGGTACTTGATACAATCCTTGCAATAACGATTAGGTTCAATTGTATTTTCTATGTAAATTATGGGCCAAGTTTATTATGGGTACCATGTCAACTATTTTGACATTTGTAAATTCCATACAGTTGGTCTTGGATCTACTAATGATTGAGAAAGGGTCAAGCATAACCCATTGATAGGGTCATGGCTAATAAGGCATACACCTACCCCTTCCCCCACAAACCACCTCACCTTGGAGACAAAATTCATGTGACTAACACTGTAATATTCACCTTGACACATAGTGTACTTGAGTAGAGTGTATTTATCATAACATTCTATCAATATCCATTTATAGATGATATTATAACACTAAGGGTAGGGCCTTCATTCCACATTTCCAATTATAGAGAGGCCATGGCGTCTAGCTAGGTTAGGTAATCTAGTTCCAATTTAGTTGTTCCTTATTGATGCTCTCATTATGGGCATACTTATTATGGGATGATAGAGATTAGTATGTAGGATAGTTTCATGAATGAGGTTAGTATGAAATATTTTTTAATATTTTCACTGATTAGGTATATAATTGAAATTAACAAATATTTGGTAAACATAATTGTAAATTTCACAACCATGTTTATTTGTTTGGCATGTATAGCTCCTATGAGATGACAATTTACGTCTAGGTGGAAAGATACATATTATCTTATAATTGATGCACTAGTTATAGTAGCATATTCCATTGAGGCACCTCACAATTAGGTATTGAGATGAATTTATGTTTCTTTCCCTAAAATGATGAACTCAAGTTATAAGTCAAAGATGTGTATAATTATAACCATAAATAACTTAAAATAATTGCACATGTCCTTTAATTATATAATAATTCTAAAAGAAATGCCAATAAAGATTTGGGGATTGATTATTACTAATAATATACACGACTTCTTGTAAATGATATCACTACTTTTTTTTTTTTATAATGAAGGGACACTCTCTAGCCATAAATAACTTTAAAAAATTGCATACGTCCTTTAATTATATAATAATTATAAGAATAATGATAGCATATATGAGGGATGGCAGTTGGTACCATGTGCTCTATTGATTGATCGATCGATCTTTGTCAATTTCAACATTTTTTCCAAGCATGGTTTTTTATTTGATTATTAATAATATGCATGAATTCTTTTAAATGATATCAATAATTTATTATAATTAATGTCTTCTCTCTTTATTTATTATATTTTATCTTTAAAGTAATAAAGTATATGTCTCTTATTAGGTTTTCTCTCATTTGTGCATTTTGATTTGAATAATTCAAAATTCTATATGTAATCATTGAATGCCCTATCATTTGAAATAATAATAATATTACCATTTGTAATAATAATATTCATTGAATATGGTATGTTTCATCTTACACATTTAGTTACAAATTTACACATTTTATTAAAGTAGGTTTAATCTATTTGGTTCTCGATGTAGCAGTTTTGAAATGTTGAAGTGAAAGTTATAAGTTATTTACATTTTCATTTTGTATGAACTTTTGTTTAAAAGTAAAGTCAATCTTATCAAGTATGTATTGATTTCAATTGTATCATCATTGAATTTATATTATGATATATTCATTTAGAGGTTGTACAACTTTACTCTTTTCTTTCGTCTGCAACTTCATCTTTATCATTTAATTTATGATGTCTTCAACATGAAATAAGGCCATTAAAGAGTTGTAAGGTTCAACATTATGAAGTGAATAATATTATGTCTTCAACATGAAAAAAGGTCATTAAAGAGTCATAAGGTTCACCATTATGAAGTGAATAATCATAGCCTTTTATCATGAGTATTCTCTTCACTTGATTTAATACTTCTTCTTAATTTTATATTATTTTCTTAATTTTATATTATTTACTTGCTTATTTTATTAATGGTTTTTTCCAAACCATTTGATGTCACCTTTAATCATGTTGATTACTTTATATTAAAACATGTGTTTTTAATTACGTTGATTACTTCATATTAAAACATGTGTCTATGCTTATATAAAAATTGTTGATTATTTGTGCATAACCTTCAAAAACTTACTCTATTGAATAATTTTGTTTTACATATCTAAATCTTAATTCAAGAGATTGTTTCCTAACCAATTTTGTTCAATATTTTGGGCTCTCTTTTCTACTTAGCCAATTTATTTCATTAAGCTCTTTTATACTAATAATAAAAATGTGTATTTAACATTTCTTCGTAACTTTGTATTATGTACTTGCTTATTTTATTAATGGTTCTTTCCAAACCATTTGATTTGATCTTTAATTATGTTGAGTACTTCATATTAAAACATGTGTCTATGGTTATATGGGGAATATTGATTATTGTGTCTAGTATTCAAAACTTAATTTGTTGGGTATTTTTTTACATGTTTAAATATTAATTCAATGGATTGTTATCTAACCAATTTTGTTCAAGTTTTTGGGCTCTCTTTTCTACGTAGCCAATTTCCCTAAATTATTTTATACTGATAATACAAATGTATATCATGAATAAATGACATAGCTAATTTCTTTGCTAAATCTCATTTATGTTATCTAATTTATTTGAGTTAATAGTGGCATTTCAGTATACCAATGTTTACAATACTTCAATACTTAACCTAGTATGATTAATTTCAAAGTTTGAATTTAGTATAAGAAGTTGTCATTATATTTTCTCCACTAATACATTGTAAAATATAGTGATTCAAGACATGCATGATCTATTTTGACCTCTTTTGGGTCATTTTAAGCTTTGGATTTTATGTATTAATGAAAAAATTGATGAAGATCACACATTGTCGTTCCTTAATTGATAATATTACTTCATATACCATTGTTGGCCAATTCATCAATTTGATATTATCCAAGTTTTTCTATGAATTATTCTTAAGTTTGTTATATATTTTATCTTCAAGCAATGATAATAGCAATGTTGAGTGGGAATTCTTAATCTAGATATTTCCTTTTGAGATCAATTTGAAATGTTATATACTTTAGTTATTGCTTATATCTCTTCATATTATTTTAAGCTCATTCGACTTCTTAGTGCTAGTAAGTTGTCCATATTCTTCTATTCATTTTTGAAACCATGGTATTCTCATATTGATAATTATCTTGCAAGTGTTTCGATACTAGTAGGAGAGATAGATTAGCCATATCCACCTAGAGTTTAAAAATCACTCAATATTTAGGTATCATATGTCAAGTTAAATATAGTTAATGTGAAATTTGTTTTCTTATTCTAGTTGATTTTCATATTTTTGTACTAATATAGCATATTAAAAATGTGTATGAAGCCACCATGGGTTTATTTCATTTACCACCTATATATGAGATGGAACAACCATCTTTGATTACACCCTTTTTTGGTGCACCATTTTTTTCGATGCTGAATTGAAATGAGGCATTAAGAAAAACATTTTTTTAGATCCATGAGTTTAGTTTTTTCTTGTCTAGTTGTTTTACAAATTAGACTTTTGTTGTTTTGTAGTAGCCTAAGTTGGTTGGATATTTTTCTTACAGTACATGGTAGAATTTTTTCATGGCCATCCTATATTCCCAACAATTCATATGTTGCACATCCACCCTACCATTGGTATTCTAACTTCTCCCACATGAGCCATCCTATAATATTCTATCCATGGGAGTTTATCACTTCCCACCTCCACCACCACTTTAGATGAATCCTTATAATATTGCTGCACCTATTTTAGGGTTGAGTTTACCTTCTTATGTTTCTTTAATCTACCCTAGACATGCCTTTGTTCCATCTACCAGTGATGTAACCCCATTAGTTTCCATTATAATTTTTTATCTACTATTATTGCATCTATAGTTACTACATGAAATTAGGATGTTAAATAGATGGCTCCACCTCCTAGACAAAAATCCCAATCTTTGGCATCACCCTCCTATAAATAGGTTTATTCAACAATTGCATGTGGGTCCATTTCAAGTGATACATGATCCCATGCATCGACCAAGTCTGATAATTCATGATCATCCTATTCACCACTACTACATGTTCCATAAAAGAAATAATTTTTTAAATGCATATTTTGAATATGAGGTTGTATAGGATTCAAAATAAATGAAATGCTCAAATTCCATGTATTATGTTTCAATTATATGCATGTGAATGATCTACATTGACCACTTCCCAAAAATTTATTTGCACATTTCCTCTCGTTGTCGATTCCTCTTGATTTTTTATTCCCTCTATTATTACTATAGAACACCATTGGACTATAGATTTGGCATACTGAAGAAGGGAATTTTCATAAACCTCATCTCCTCCATACAAAGTGTATTTTTAATGCATGTACTAGTTTTTTCATGCTCACCTTTCCCATGCCCAGTCTCAAAATAGTTTAAATATGTCACATAATTCTATTTTGGTGCAATAAACTCAACTATTAAAATACTTTGACATTTTTGAACTATCCCACACAACCATGTGACCAAATCCAAAGTCAATCAATTTTCATAACTCTCTCCTTAAAGCGATCATAGAACATATGAAAGCAATGTTGTACATAATGTTGGTTATGGAACCTATGATCACTTATGTAGAAGTTAGATTCCTTCAAAATTATCCTCTTTTATTCACTACTATATGGCTCATGCCTATATGTGATTTATACCATTATGTTGACCTAATCTCAATGATAATATTGGTTCTTGATATCATTTTTTGGTTGGAGGGTGTACTTTTTAGCAAAATCCACAACCAACAATACTGAAGGAAATGGTATATATTCATATCCTAAACTTATCATATTTCCATTGTGCCACATCGTTATGGGAAATTATTCCTTGTGGTATTTGGGTCACAACCAAAACAGATCAAAACCCAAGGAAACTTGTCTCAAACTCTAATTAAACAATCAATTAGGAATAAATACCTATAATAACTAACTTTCAAGAAAAGAGAAGAAAAGTGCACTTGCAATCCTACGTTTGGATTAGATCCCACTTGATTCCTTTCGCTATGGAATTCCTTCTTGGCAACCCTTTGAAAGTCCTGCAGATAAATAAATATGCAACTGCAAGAAAGTAGTTATCCACTAACTAACTAATTGCAAATAGTTTAGATTTCATGTTAGATTCAAAATAACATACATATAGTATCATAAGAATCATAAAATAAAACAAATAATCAAACAATAATGAGAGTTGTTTTATTGATGACAAAAAAGGGGGTTGGTTACAACTTTCAACCACTGCGGCACCATCCTGGAACCATGCTCCAAGTTCCTCCACCCAAGGATGAAAATGTATAGGAGTACCTCCAACACTCTAAACTCTAGCAGTCCAATGAAGACAAAGGTGTTCTTCCTGACGAGATAAGGAGAATACAAATTCTGGAAATGAGGGTTTCTAGGTAGAGGCGACAATCTCAGACACTATGGAAACAAGGCACTTCCAGGCTATTATTCAAAAGGCCAAAATAATGGTTCATTTCTTAGCCATCTTGCTTCTCCTTTTCCTCCACCCCAAGGATCTCTTTTATACTCCATTTTGATGGTTAGAGTCATTATGTACGGTATTTAGGAAGTTAGAGAACGAAAAAAACCATAAACTATGCTTGAAATGTTAGGATTATATGTTTTTGAATGAAAATTAACATTTACATGGGTTTCTAATAGGAAACCCATGTATGTACACAAGTTTCTTTAAGGAGCATCACATACACTTTTATAAATGATGTTTTTAACTGAGTTTTTAAGAAGGAAAAAGAAGATTTATGTCCTACAAGTAGGGAAAGGGATGTAAAATAGGCCAATGAGTCATCATGTGCGTGTATAGTGGCAAATGACGCTATAACATATGTCCCCTAATGTGTGAGGTCAGAAGAGAAACCAATGACTAAAATACATTACAAAAGACATGAGATAGTGGAGGGTCCATTGGGTAGGAGTATTCGAATACCAATCCTAGAACAATACCTACAATAGAAACATGTAAGATACTCTCTTCTCAAGTCAAGAATTCCCATGCTTGATTATGATGTAAGCATGGCCGCCAATCACATACACTACAGATCCATGAATGATATAAATATAAATGATGCCCATGGAAAAAAAGAATATACATAGTGGATCCATGTGATATATAGTAGTAGTAATCAGGGTCATGAAAAAATACACAATGGATCCATAAAAATGTAGATCATAACCACAAATAGATACACAATGGAGCTATGTTTTAGGATCAAAACATAGGATATCTAGAGACAAGGAAGTGGAAAAACTAATCCTCTGCAAGTACCAATGTATGAGGGTGGCACAATCAATATAATTTGTGTAGGAGGACAAAAGAGGTGATGCTCGTAATTCACCCAAAGTCAATTATCTGACCCCTATGGTACGATTTTGCACTATGTGAATAAAGGATTTGAATTCAAACATAATGAGACATAGTTTGATTACTGATCATTGATGTATATCGTTAACAAACATGAGACAACCCACCAAGGGCATCAATGTACCTAGTACAATCTAACAAGTGTGAATAAATTAGTTGATGTCGAACACATGATATAATCTATTGATCAAGAGACATCGATGTATTCCATTGTCAATAGCAAGGGAACTTGCTACTGATGACTGCAAGCCTCAAGGTACAAAAAATGACTCTATATCCCTATCCCAGAGGAGTATGTGGTGAATTCAATAAGAAGACATCCACTGGAAGGAAGGCATTAAGGCATCCTTCATCATGCAACATGAGGGGTAGCATAAGGCCAAATATTTGGAAGAACTCATATGAAAACTATTGTAATAACCACATCGAGGTATGACTCTGGGATGTACCAAATGGAATAGCACATGGAAGAGACTCTTTGAATAGTAACCAATGATGAATAATACTAAGAAATATGAGGAATCCACCATTGGGTTTAAATGGAAACCAAGGTGCCACATGAATCCCTATGTGTGATGATTTTTGTTGACATCAAACATAAGGGAAATCACTCAATCAATGACCAAAGATGGTTTGTCATCTGCTGAGCACAAGGTCACCTATCAATAATGGAAATAATCCCAGGGTGCAACTATAGGTCATACTCTCATATCAACGAGTTGTAGTCGATAGGATTAGACCCGCCAACAAGAAGTCAGTGAGGACATTCTATACTGCCACAAGTGAGATACAAAGATACTTGTGAAAATGAGAAATATTTGACTAACATGGGAAGGATGAATTGGAAGGACAAGGTTTCTGCAAAATAGCCAAAACAATTTGACTTCCCTTAAACAAAGACAACACAAAATGTGACTTATGAGGCATGGACTATAAACTAGGATATGCCTGCGACATAGGACATGTCAACAAACACTCCATATGACTAGAAGAATAACTAGCCGAAGGAGATTATGCTAAAATACAATAAAAAGGACCTCCTAAAGCCATACTAAACCCAAGAATGAGATGAAGATTCATATATTGTGTTTTTTTCAAGGGTGACACAAGTAGATGACATATATAAAAGATTTAGATGCATTCCCATCCTTTTTTTTTGTCTTTTTCATATTATAAAGCATGAAAAATAATAAAATAATTCTATACTACATGGGAGGAAATGAGCATCGCAAGTGAGAAAAATAGTTCCAAGGATGAGGAACATACCTATGCTCAATGAAAGGAAACACATGCAGGATATGGATGCTTGGGGGAATGTTTCCTCTAGGGATAAAGGTGTCAAGTCGTAAAGGAAAAATATTGCAAGGCTAGTGACTATTCAAGAATGCATATAACTGGCTTATACAACAACAAGTTGAAGCTAACATTAGTCTCGAAAAGTGCAAGTAGTTAATATGAAATGTAGATACAACTTAACAAAAAAAATTGGAAGCTCTTGGGGTAATTTGGCCAAAACAAATTGAGAAGTAATGAGGCTTCATTGCAAAGTCATGAAAGTACTAAACAAATATTCTCATCCTACAATAAAACTACAACATGAGTGTCAAAATGGTGAGTAAGCTACTAACTAGGACACTCAAGAAGGGGTAAGCTCTATCATTCATAAACAACTCCTTTAAAGCAGGTTTAAGTTGGTGATGATGTGAACGAATGGGATTGAACCTATGGTGAAATTGTGATTGGTAAATATAGATGCATTATGTAGGCAGAGTTAAACCAAGCCTAAATTCTAATAACGACCACAATATATAAATAAGGGATCCCCTCAGGTATTATCCAAAAATAGATTAATATGAATAAATGTAACTTCAACGCAAATCCATGGTGGGACTAAACAAGGCTCTCGATCCTATGAAATTATTTCAGCATGGGTGCCAGAATTCAATCTAGGTTATAACTAGGGCACTTATGAATGGTAGGCTCTACCACATGAATTACAACACTTCTAAACAATAGAGGAGGTTCTTTGTCACAACTTAGTGGGGTGAATCCTAAGGAAACAAGAAACGAATAATGAAAAAATGCATGAAGGGGAAAATATAACCTATATTCCAGTTTCAATATTATTACTTGTTAGAATGGATCGACATGGAATGAAAAGGTACCAAAATAAATGTGTCCAAAGTCCTATATATAAAATCGAAAAAACTCACATATAAGTCAATAAGTCCAATATTGAAACCTATGATAAAAACAAGCATTATGGGATATAGAAATTGAAAAAAAGAAACCCTAAAAGTATAATATGTATATATCAATGCACAACCTTATGGATTATGCATCCTAGTGGTCCAGGTAGATCTTATTGCTAGGATCAGACCAAGAGTTTCTTTGGTGACAAAACTGTAAAGTTTATTATTCAGGAAGAGGTTGAAAATCCATAATCATAGCTTCAAGGATAGCCTCATCTGAAGGAAACTCAACATCTATAAAAATGGGGCTCGACAACACAAACATACTAGGGCTCGAGATATTACAAACAACAAGATCAAACTCAAGAGGAAAAACACAGTCCCTTCAAAAAAAAGGGGAAAGTGAAGGATCGGATGCCCCCATTGGATACAAAACCTAATCAATTGTCGAGACCTTATCCCGAGGAGGAAAACATGAATTTAAATATTCCTTCTAAAAAAAAAATGAATACCAAGGATAAGATGCCACATAATTCACCCGTGGTAGGGAAGAGTCTACTCGAACACTAGGAACACACAAAGGGGGAACATGTGCTAAAGATGAACTAGGATGGTTATTATCAGATGAAATTTGATCAATAGTGACAATGCTTCTGTTGTGAGGGAAATGCATCACAATAAAAACTGTAAACACCACATCCTTCATAGCATATAAATAATCGCTCCCAAGAAGCATATTAAATTCTAAAGTGCTTGGCACCACTAAGAGATCGACTAGAATAGTTTCCCCACCTAAGGGGATAGGAAACTATGGAAGAATCCCCATACATTCACTAGGTATTCTATCGAAAGTGAGAAACTCATTGGTAGCTAAAACAAGCTTGGGAGAAACCAAATATTTCCAAGCCGAGGAGGATAAAATACTTGTAGAGGATCCTTCATCTACAATAGAAAGACAAACTCCTTTAAACATATATTCAACTAGAAATATTATCTGGAAAGGTGCAGAAGAAGGAAGGTGAGGCTCCACAAGATCATTCTAATAAAAGGAAACCATCCCATGAATTGGAGGGAGTGTACTCTAAGAGAGTGAAATTTATCCTTGTTCAGAAGGTATTAAAATGGAAATGATAAAGACATAGTCAAAAGATGCATCACCCCTTGAAAGAAGAGTAGGATCAACCAAAGATTGCATCGACATGAACACTTTGGTAGACTCATCACTCTCAAAGAGAAGAGTGGGATCGACCGAATATTGCATAGGTACAACCATTTCCTCAACCAATGGTTGAATAGGATGAAAGACAACATGGTCAAGAGATGCATCATCCTCCAAAACTATATTGGTATCAATTGAATATGGAATCGACACAATAACTTCACCAACCAACGATTGATTAGATTGTTGGGTAATCGAAGATGACATAGAACTAGAATGGCCTTCATACAAGGACCATGTCTTTGTACCACGAGAATAGCA
This sequence comes from Picea abies, assembly GCA_900067695.1. Lineage (NCBI taxonomy): Eukaryota > Viridiplantae > Streptophyta > Pinopsida > Pinales > Pinaceae > Picea > Picea abies. The sequence goes on from CBVK0102697832.1 coordinate 10,158, forward strand.
GGACACAAATGAGTAAGGTGATTGTCTTTTCAAATATTACAAGGGAAATTGGTCTTACATCCTATACGTCTAGGTTTAACAACAATATCAATTCCCCCAACATGACTTGCAACGAGTTGTGGGTTATCTTCAACATGACTCACAGAGGTTGTTGACATATATACAACATGACTAGTATAGGTTGGTTTCATGTTCCCAACATGAATATCATAGGTTGGTTTTTAAACTCTAATATGACTTGTAGGGACTAAGGTCTTCCCCCAACATGACTTGCAGAGAATGATTGTGAGCCCCCAACATGTCTAGCAGAGGTTGGTTACATGTCTCCAACGTGACTAACATAGGTTGGTGATAGGACTCCAACATGAATCATGTAGGTTGGTGACTCGACGCAAGTATGACTAGCAATGACTGGACTTTTGGTCCCAGCATGACTCACAGAGGTTGGTTTCTTGCACCCAACATGACTAGCATAGGTTGGAAACACGTCTCCAATTTGAATAGAATAGGTTGGTGAACTAATTCCAGTATGACTTGAAGTGACTGGACGTTTTCTCCCAGCATGACCCACAAAGGTTGTTTTCTTTCCCCCAACATGACTCACAGAGGCTGGTGATAGGTCTCCAACATGACTAGCATAGGTTGGTGAACTCTTTTTCTTACTCTTTCTCTTCCTATTCCTTTTATACCTATGGTTAATAGTAGCAATAGTTTCACCAGAAGAGGGTGAAGAAGAAGGCATATATTTCTTGGATGTAGAAGGTGAAGGATCAACATCCATATGATGGCCCTGACATAAGGTGCTAATTTGAGAAGCATCAAGAGAATTAAGGACATTCAAAGTGATCCACAACCAAACTAGTAGTCCAACATTCACCCTAGGAATGTTTAAAGTGGCCATCATGGGAGAAAAAATGTTTCCAAATAATGGAAAAGAACACGAATACCCTTGGGAAGGGGTCCCTTGATTGGTATCATCAAGAAATTTGGCCAAAACTTTATTATGCACAGGTTTATCTCTTGTGGGATTATTTGTGTCCATAAAATTCTCATGCACCGACTCTAGTGAACCCGTGGTATGAAAACCCATGCCTTCTAGGAGGAGGCTCCAGGATTTAAAGAGGAATACCAGGGGTCCTTATCGACCAGTGGAGCAGTTGGTTGACCATCCTGAATCAATGATCCAAAGGTAATGATGTTGACATAACCTAAGAAAAACTATACAAAGAAACACTCCATTGAAAATTTCTAAGAGAAACATCACAATCAAACAAATTCTACAAAACTTCAGCCTATGTGGATAAGGTCCTGAGTCCAAATCAATGAAAATGTGGAAAGGGACCTTCAAGAAGAAGGCACAGGCTCATTAAGTCTCGTGAACCAGTGAACAAAAGAGTAAGAAGCAGTTATCCCGACCACCACTTACCATCCTTATCCGGTGCAAGTTCCCATGCTTTGCAGGTCAGCCTCCAACAATACTAAAAGGTTTGATACAAAATATGCCCTAGGTACCATGGGAAACCCCCCTAAGTCACCTTTGAGATCCCTAGGAAAAACAACTAAGGCCACTAATTCACATTCAATGTCTGGGGGGGTATAGTTAATAGTCCAGATCGAACGTATGGGCAGGGTAACTAAGTATAAATCCTTGAAAGAACTGCCTCTCATGAAGGTAAGGGCACTACTGAAACCCCCAATATACGATCTATCCACTACACTCAGTTAAGCTTCGAAGGGGTTATATCCTTGGCTCTCCTTCCCGCGACCTCGTGTTTGACTCCTATGTTAGAGGAGCTTCATGGCTATACTTATATGATAGTTGGGTTTGAACTATCCATAGCTTAGAATCCTATGTGTGTTTACCTACCTTGGAGAGTTATATCTCCAATCCTAACTGAATTCCCTAACCCTAAACTTGTTTATGAAGCCTAGAAACAAAGTCTAGTTAATTTTTAGTTTAGCATTCATGTTAATGGTTGTTTCTTATTCAAAGGATACAAAAGTGAAAATGATGTTATTTGAGACTCTTGAAAAAAAAAACTTATAAGAAAACTAGCAAATAAAAATTTGCACTAATTCTTCGATGAAAAAGAGTTTCAAAAAATAAAAATGCATGAACATTCCTTCAATCCTTGAAATTCAATTTTTTCCTTTCCTGATGCAAAATACACAATGCAAATTTCAAGATAAATGAAAGAAGTAAAAAAAATGATTTTATTTCTTATTTTTATTTTGAAATTCTCTTAATATGAGAAGACAAAAAAAACCTATGCTAATATCTTTTTCTTTTTCAAATAACAATGCAAAGAAAGAAAGAGACATAACTAGCAAAAAAACTAGGTTTTTTTCCCTTTATTTTCTTCTTCTTTCTACCAAAGCAAAACTAAAAAAAGATGCTAAAAGAAAGTTTTTTTTGTTTTTTTATGTTTTAAAAATCTAAAGAAAGAACCAAATATAAGTTTTGGACCCAAATACAAACTCAATTTTCAAAGATGACCACAATATTCATAAGACAACTGAGATCCTGAGAACAAGACTAGTCTTATAGAAGTGCAATACAGGAGATAAAAATAAGGAAACGAAGCATCCAACTCTTTGTTTTTCTCTTTAAATATGATACTTTATCCACCTACCAACTCCCAAAAACAATTTCAGCCAAAACAAAGCCCAAAAAATGATGAAAAATAGTGAAAAAATCATGTTTTAGGGGATGTATGCGACTCTCTCCATTGTAGGTCGCATATATAATCTTGTGTACGTTACTTTGTTCAAGAAAATTCACATATGTAAGACGTTGTACTCAATTAAACCCATGTACACCCAAGAAAAACCCCTCAAACTTGAGGGGGGAGGGCTAGAAGACTTAGAAAATATCAAAGAAATCAAGAGAATGTTGAACCAAGGTTCATATAAAAAAAACAGGTTAAACAACAAATACAACTAGCAAGCACCCCTAATGATCCAAAAGGGAGAATCCCCATTATGGTTTCCAATTCTATTATGAGAAATTACTCTCTATGGTCTTTGGGTCAAAACCACAATAGATCAAAACCCAACTCTAATTAAACAATCAATCAGGAATAACTACTTATAATAGCTAATTTTCAGGAAAAGTGAAGAAAAGTGCACCTGGAATCCTACGTTTAGAGTACATCCCACCTGATTTCTTTCACTATGTAATTACTTCTTGACAACCCTATGAAATTCCTGTAGATAAAGAAATATGCAACTGCAATAAAGTAGTTATCTGCTAACTAACTAATTACAAACAATTTAGATTGAATGTTAGATTCAAAATGACATACATATATATTATCACAATCAATAAATAACAAAAAAATCAAACAAGAATGATAGTTATTTTATTGATGAAAAAAGGGGGTTGGTTATAACTTATAATTTCTGTGACACCATCTTGGAACTGGGCTCCAAGTTCCTCCACCCAAGGTCAGAAATGTATAGGAGTGTGTTGGCACAGGGGAAAACCCAAGTTTCAACTCTAACAATGCACCAACAAGCCCTAACTACTAGCCCTTTTGGCAACCCCTGTGAAGTAGATGCAATCTCACCCAAGGTAGCAATAGGGGGTTGTAGGACACAAGTGTCTACAACCATAGGAAATGAAAAGTGAATCCAAAACACAACACCTATCAATATAGATATTCTTTGCAATGCTTAATCTCACTTCGAAAGTTATATCTCATATCCAACACAACAATGCAATAACAATATATCAAATGACAAATAACACAACATCAATCACATAGAACACCAAGATATACGTGGTTCACCCTCTCCCTAGGGCTATGTCCACAGAACT
>CBVK0102697894.1:0-10310 GCA_900067695.1 Picea abies
GAGTTATGGGGCTTATGCCCTCAAAAAATATATACAAGTAGAGCTCTCAGCATGTGAAAAGTCTATACTAACTAAGTTCAGGGCCTATGGGCCCTGTTGTAATAATCAACAGCGTTCGCCAAATGCTGGAATAGTCAGACCCACGTCCGTGGTGCCCCCACTACATGAGGCTGCATTGATGGTGGAAAATCCTCAATCTATACCATGGGGATGGTGCAAGTAAGCGAGGTAAAATTTCACTCAACTCGTCTCAAAAACCTCTCTGCCTCATCAGCTAGAATCTCTCCTACTACTGTTGGTCCCCCTGTGGAAGCAAGTGAGGCCCCTGGCTGAGGACGAAACCTATTCCTCGCATAATTTGTAAGTCGCATTGGTCCCACATCTGCACACAATAGACACATATCTGTCAAATAATCTGGTTTAAAAAAATGATATATATAAAAACAACATAAAAAATTATATATATTTCACAAAAAAAAAAAAATGATGCAAACTTACCCATCTCGCCTCACTCTTCGCCTAGAGGTATAGGGATCTCAAGATCTCTCGAGAAATCAATCCCAGCATAAGGATAATTCTCTATGACTGGGATCTGCGGCGACAACCAAGTAAAAAAGTCATCATCGAAGGAATCATTGGTCCTTCCACCACCCTATCATGGCAGCAACGCTGCCCATATGCAAACCGCAGGAAGATAGACTTGATGTCCTCGTACCACCACTCGAGAATTGAAACTAGGAACTCTTTCAAAGAAGAAAGAGCATAAAATCATCCTGAACCCGAAGTTCCTCTGCGTCCGCAACCAGAAATTGTTAACTGCCTCTTCATACAATCTAACAGTGTGGTGCTCCAGTCAAATATATGTGCATTTAAATACTAGACTGCACAGTTCATCTGTGCACGGGACACCTGATGTAGAGCTGCAAAACCAGTCATCCGTCCAATAAAAGTAACACAATCGCCTGCAGTGATAAATCGGTGATCTTGTTGATTGGCACCTGCGAGCTCGATCGGTCTATACCTGCCTCACAATAGATTCCTATCAATTTCGATATATTGTGAGGCCCAAAAGAAAATGTCTGGAAATTGACTGGTTCACCTCTCCTAGAGAGGCCAGTCAAAAAGGATATATCCTCTATAGTGAGCACCAACGACTGCCCCTCTAACATAAAAGCTTTTGCATCAGGGTGCCAATATTCAACCAAGGAATTTAGTAGCCTAGGTTGTTGTCTCATGAAAGGACACAAGAAAAACTTGAGCAAGCCACATTGCATTAACACCACCACAACATTAGTGTCTTCCCCAACTAGTGCACTAATATATTCATGCTCTTATTCTCTCCATTGCACATACATCCTACACATGGGAAAAAATTTAGAGGGTTAGGCCTTACTTTTTTAACTTTTTTTGCACTCATTGGAAAGTCCATGCATGCTGTTGTGATGACAGTCACGTGTACACGTGCTCTGACATCAGACAGAGTGAGTGTACATGTAGGCTGTCATAAGACAGACCATGTAGACCTAGGGCTGACCTTTTAAAGGTCTACATCCCCCCAAAAACCCAAATTAAATGCATATATAAAGAATTAAAAGGCAAAAGGAGGTAGTTTATACTTACTTGGTCCAGACGGATGGATAGACACATATCTGTCAAATAATCTGGTTTAAAAAAATGATATATATATATATATATATAAACAACATAAAAAATTATATATGTTTCACAAAAAAAAAATTATGCAAACTTACCCATCTCACCTCGCTCTTCACCTAGAGGTACAGGGATCTTGGGATCTCTCTAGAAATCAATACCAGCATAAGGATAATCCTCTATGACTGGGATGTGTTGTGACAACCAAGCAAAAAAATCATCATCGAAGGACTCATTGATCCTTCCACCACCCTGTCGTGGCAGCAACGCTGCCCATCTGCAAACCACAAGAAGAGAGGCATGATGTCCTCATACCACCACTCGAGGACTAAAAGTAGGAACTCTTTCAAATAAGAAAGAGCATAAAATCATCCCGAACCTGAAGTTCCTCTACGTCCACAACCGACAATCTGTCATCTGCCTCTTCATACAATCTAATAGTGTGGTGCTCCAGTCAAATATCTGTGCATTTAATCACTATACTACATAGTTCATTTGTGCATGAGACGCTTGATGTAGAGCTACAAAACCAGTCATTCGCCCAATAAGTAACACAATTTCCTGCATGGATAAATCGGTGATCTTGTTGATTGGCACTTGCAAGCTCGATCGGTCTATACCTGCCTCACAATAGATTCCTATCAATTCTGATATATTGTGAGGCCTAGAAGAAAATGTTCGAAAATTGATTGGTTCACCTCTCCTAGAGAGGCCAATCAAAAAGTATATATCCTCTGTAGTGGGGACCAATGACTGCCCCTCTAACATAAAAGATTTTGTGTCAAGGTGCCAATATTCAACCAAGGAATTTAGTAGCCTAGGATTTTCTCTCATGAAAGGACACAGAAAAACTTGAGCAAGCCACATTGCATTAACATCACCACAGCATTAGGGTCTTCCCCAACTAGTGTGATAATATCTTCGTGCTCTTGTTCTCTCCAATGCACATACATCATGCACATGGGAAAAATTTTAAAGGGTTAGGCCTTTCTTTTTAAACTTTTTTTCGACTCATTGGAGGGTCCACGCAGGCTATAGTGATGATAGATGTGTGTACATGTGCTCTGACATTAGACAGAGAAAGTGTACACGCGGACTATCATAAGACAAACCGTGTGGACCTGCCGACCTTTTAAAGGTCGACGGCCCCCCAAAAAACCAAATTAAATGCATATATAAAGAATTAAAAGGAAAAAGGAGGTATTTTATACTTACTTGGTCCAGACGGATGGTCGTTTCATCCACTGTAGCTCTCAAAACCACCACTTTTACCAAAGGGGTTTTTTTTCTCCAAATTCAATTTCCAAATCATCAATGGTGATAATGAGCTGCCAACTTCTATTTATAGACTTTTTGGCCATTTTTTGTCACTTTTTTGGCCCCCCTTATCATTTTCTCTAAATTGAAAACCATTTAGAGTGATTCAATAGTTTCTATGGAAAGTTATGTTCAAGTATTAGGATATTTTTTGGAGTTTTGGGTCACTTTTGACGGTCCGTGGGGAAAAATATTAGATGGTCAACTTGAGCATATAAGTTAGGTTTCCACCCCTACTTTTGTATCTCATTGTCTTTATCCCTTTTCCATAGGATCGATCCCACCAAATTGCGACATGGAACCATCATTGTTGCTTTAGAAGTGTCGCGATTTGGTGGTAGAGATTACCGGAACATGGATGCCCTAGGTAGATATTGGTTTCATTATGGTGTCCATGCTATCACTAATGACTATAGGCTCAAGAGTCCTTTTATTTTTTCCTGATTACTAGTTTGAGCCTCATTTGCATGACTCTTTATCACTCTTGACCTCACCCTCGGGACTCCAAAAACATAACGGGTCTTCTTTTAAGCCCTTTTCAGACCCTCTAAGCATGAAAATATTGTTGAGCGATCTTTTGGCCTTTCATGCTCGTTAAACTAAAATTTGAAGTCACGTCTATCCAGCGGTATTTTACCACTTTTTCGGTCTGGACGGTCAACTGTACGAATAAAGGTATACTATAAAGGCCTCGGATCCCTAGACGAGTATTCTCAGGTATAATTTTAACCCTTTTTCAAGCCTGAGGGACTAAAGTTACAAAAAAGGAACCCCCACGAAGTCCATAGTTAATCTCTTTTCAGACTCCCTAAAATTGAAAAGATCATCGAGTGACCTTATTCTTTCACACTCATTAAAATGGTCCAGAATAACATTCCTGACAGAGTCCATAGTTAAGCTTTCTTCAGACTCCTTAAAAATGAAAAAATTGTCAAGTGATCTTGTCTTTATCACACTCGTTAAAATGGTTTTGAATAGACGTCTTTTCAGTGCTAGTTTACCCCTTTTTCAAACTGACTAGACTACCTTCGAAAAAGGTACCCCATTGGAGTCTCCTTTTACGTTTTTTCAGACTCTCTAAATATGAAAAACCACCGAGCTTACCTTCTTTGGGCTCTACCTTCTTTGGGCTCGTTAAACTTACATCGAAGGATGTTACCATTGTGTGTTTTTTTAACTGCATTTGCATACCTGCGTCTTTGGCCTAATGACGGCTCCATGTTTCTCTCAATTGAACCATCTGAGGCATGACTTATACGGAAACCCTATAACACTTTGCCTCTGCGTCTTGACACCTTTGGCACCAGGAGGGATTTTTCCTGAGTGTCCTTACTTTGAACATCAGTCTTTTCCTTGTGCCTTGAACTTGTATGTTTGCGACACTCATCCCTCCTTTGTAACGTAACATTATTTTATTCTTTTTTCAAAATTATTGAAAAAGATAAAAAAAATCAAATATACCCCAAAAAGAGGAAGAGAAAAGTATTTTTCTTTGTATTGGCAGCACATTGAGTTGCCCTTGGATAAAGAAAATCTTTTCATTTGTTCGTCAAACCCTAGGATTTAATATGACCTTAGGAAGTTGTCCCTGCTACATTGAGTTGTGTCCTCCTCCATTTGGTTATTCTTCCAAACATATGGAGAGTTTGTGGTGCCTCCTGCCTTGTAAACTTATGTTAATGCCATGTTGTCTAAGTCTCATATTTTGTCGTGCTATTATCCAAGGGGAGTTTTTCTAAGCCTGATTCATCCCCTTTGTAGTTTGTCTCTTGCCCTCATGCCCAGCCATCCTCAAAGTCCAATCAATTCTTTGTTCGAAATCAATGAAGCCTTCAATCTAATCATCAATATTCTCTAGTCCATGACCGACGATCCATCGAAGACCTCTAGGTAGTGAAGTCGTACACTCATATTACACTCTTACCCAAGTTTTGAATATTTTGAAGTTGTTGCTCGAGCTCTGAAGACCTCATCTCTAGCCATCAGGCCTTATCAGCTTCTAGAAGATGGATAGTCTACATGGATATCTTTTTGATTTCGAGATGTAACTCTATTGTGTATTGCTCATGGCTACACTTTATATAGTTATATGACATGGATCTACTATGTATTTGATTGGTAGCCATGATTTTATTTCATCCCGAGCATGGGTATGCCCGCCTTGGTGAGACAATTATTATTTTGTAGAAGGCACCTCCCAATTTCTGGTCCCTAGGCTCACTTGTTTGGAATGTTGGTGAAGATTGTTAATGTATTTTGGCCATAATATGCTCTTATGACCTCACACATTAGAGGGAATCTGTTATAACCCTAATTTACACCAGACATGCTTACCTAGCATCAGGCCATCTCAGATTCCTTCTTTTCCAAAACACTACTGAACAACTCTTCTTAAAAAACCCTTTTATAAAGGCCCACACACCCTACTCCATTACTGCACGTGTGTACATGATAGCTGACCCAAGATAGCCCGCGTGTACCTACAAAAGCATGAAAAAAGGAAATTTGTTGACGGAACACACATCTTTGGGTAAGTTAACTAAACCTTTCGGTCAGCATGGCCAGTCATTCAACCAAATACCTAGCTCCTTCTAACCTATAAAAGAAGGAGTAGGGGTCCCATTTGAAAAGAGGGAAAATCATAGTAAAGAGACTATACCCAATTGAGCATTCCCCTTGTCCCAAACTTTATCCATCCTTGTGAAAAGAGAAGTATAGATCAAATAAGTTGGAAGACAGTGGAAGAAGAGCCCAGGACCATGATCGATGAGCAGTAGCCGAATTTATCATTGTAAGGTATCATTGTGAAGTTAATAAAAGAATTTATTTTCCCGTCCTGCCATATGATATTGTCATTATTTGAATATTGATTGTATGATCAATTAAATCTCTAACCCATTAGTTCATAGATCAAATGCATGTGGAGTTCTTTGTTTGTCTTTTGTGATTTCAGGTCAACATTGGGAGGAGAGCTGTAGTCAAAGAACGACCAAGAACGAAAAGGGATCGACATCATACATGAAAAATAAGGCACGTCAACTTAATCTCTTGAGCCTTATATTTACATATGAGTGATGGGGGTTTAGGCATGGGATGATTGTAAGAAGTAATAATCTTTAGGTCATTTATGCATGCATGATAAAAACCCTTAGTGCTAGTCCATAGGAGGGATTTACCACCCACAACAGTATCTACAAGCATGCAGGATCTTTCACAAATGTGAACATTTCATAGATAATATAGCTTATCAAGGAATATTTTCATTCTCACTTCTTAATCTCTCTGATGAGTTCAAGAATTCATTTGATTTCATAGATGGGTATCTCAAACCAGTGAAAGGAAGGAAAATTAATTGGATGAAAGTTGGAATAATATAATCTGATAAGGTTTTTACAGTTAGTATATATTATGAAAAGCAGTTTTAGTAGTCATTCATTATATCAATGAAGTGCTAATGGGGATTCCTTTCACTCCAAGCTTTCTCCATATACTTATGTTCCATAATTTCCAAGCATGGACCACAGATTGCAGTCCCAGTTGTATGACTTGCAAGGGAAGAATATTATGCCTATTGTTATCACTGAGAGTCACCCTCAGATTGCAAGAGGATAAGCCTAGCACCCATCAAATAGGTTTGTAAATGTAGATTAAATATAGAAGGTCAAATGCACAAAACTCAGCATAGCAATGTTTCAATATAGAAAATCTAGGCTAGTATGCATAAGAAAATGAGGTTTTGGTTAACATCAGTAGTGGTTTAAGGATAAATGTGAGTAGATGTAAGACTTGGTGAGGAATATGGATAGGTTTTCTATAAGCATCAGGCCTTATAGCAGCTAGGTGAAGAAAAACTCAGTCACAATAACTTCTTGAACTAAATTTAGAACACTGAAAACATTTACAACAACATCAATTAATCAAACATACTTTATAACACATCTGTAACATATCATAAGGATTATCCAATAATGATCATTCAGAGTAAGAATAATAAATATAATGAAAATAGGATGACTTCTATTAATCAAAATATCTCATGTCTCATACATAAATCAGAGTATGGCTCTGTTTAGTCAAAATATTACAAAATAGGGAACTCTACTCAACCATTTGAACCTCAACATAACATTTTCCTAATGTATTTATAGTATAAACAGTAAACAACATCTTGAGATGCAATATGGCCTTTCTAGCCTAGGATTCTCCATAAAAAACTACTAATCTAACATCTGTACAAGTGAAACTAACATACTTCTAGAAAAATGGAGCATGTTGGAAACAACTCTAACAAGATAATAATAACATGATTTGTTGTTGCTTGGGTGCATCTCTACTAGTGCCATGTGTCCTCCAAGCCTTTTTTTTGAGCTCCATCTGCCACCTAGCGATCATTGGTTCCCTCCAAATCATCAAAGATAAGAAGAAGCAATGAATTCAAAATTGTTGACTGTAACAGCTAGTTCGTAACAACTTTTCATAGTGTAACTTGTAGCAGATTATGTACCGCCCGCCTATGTAAAAATTTTCTACAACATATTTTGTAGCGCATTCGATAGCATATTTCGTAGCAACCACCTATAAACTATTATACAACAATTTTTTTTAGCAATTTTCCACTTTATGTCTGGCTAGGTGATTTCATAGTGCTTTTGATGAATCTGTAATCTTGTCTGTGTGGATGATTCTGTAGCACTAGACACTACAAAGTGCTTTGTGTTTTTTTGTTTCATGTAGTGAACATTTAAAAACCCAAAACATCTTAGCATAAGGATAATAAGCTTGTAGATGCCTCTAGTAGGTGAAGTTATGTCATTTCCCTCAAAATTTTAAGATGCAAAACTAATCATCATCAACAAAAACGGGAATTATCATCATCTCCATTTCATCTTCTTAATCTAGCACTTCTCCTTGTGGTAGAAACACTTCTCTTTGTTGCAGGGGAACTTCTCTCTATTGTAGGGACACTTCTCTCCATTGCATCTTGGGCGAATACATTTATATTTCTCTGGGCTAGATTTCCTTGAATGGTTGCAACTCCTCTTTAATTTTTCTTTTCTAAGAATCTAAGCTTCTATTTTTCCTGTACAAAGTCTAAATTTTCCTATGGAGGGGAAAGAATATTCTTGTTGTAAACCTAGACATATCAAGGGTCTCATTATACATGTCCATGAGTTATTTCATCTTCCTCCTCTTAGTCAATCTTTCTTCCTTCAAATGAGAAATTTCATTTCTAGCATCCCCAAGTTATCTGATCAATATCTTGAAGGTGGGATTATCATGGGGAGTGTTGATGTTTATTACTTCAATAGGATTCTCAATAGTTTCACCTTTACCTTTGTCTTTCCTCTAAACAGGAGCTTTGGTCATGACCTTAATAGGTTTCCCAACAGTGTTACCTTTACCCTTATCCTTATTTTGGACAGAAGCTTTGGTTATGACTTTTGTTTCATCATCTTCCTTATGGTATGATGATATAGTGAAAGTCATCTTAAATCTTGTCTCATCTATTGCAGTCGGTGAATGAAAATGTATTTTTCTCCCCTTTTTGGTTGTAGTTTTGACTAAGGGAACTTCCTCTAGTTCAGGTGCAGGATAAGGTGAAAAGTCTCTTTGTGGGGAGTGATGGGATTCCCTTTCTTCTTCTTAACTTTCCTTAGGAATGTCTTTGTCTTGGTCAATGTATTTTCCTTTTCTCTTTTTGCTTGTTTCTACTTGGGCAACACTACTAGATGGAAAATGGATTTGCACCCTGGATTAAGGAGTAGGGGCTACATCTAGTTGCAGATTAGCAAAGACAATGAATTGTTCCCAAGTGAGGTTTATTTTCTTCAATTCTTCCATTACAAGTATCATGATCAACCCTAAGAGGAAAAAAATGGTGTCCATAGCCTTGGACTTGGCTTGGACCCTATCAACCATTTTTCCCATACTTCTAAACAAAGAGAAAATGATGTTCATCAAATCATTTCTTGTGAAGTGTAGCAAAAGCCTAATGTGATACTGATATATCATGTTGAATCTTCCCTCACATGTAAAATACCTCTGGATGACTTTCAACATTTTTTCAAAATCCTCAACCAAGTGGCTCCTAGGCACTCCCTTGGACAAATTATCTTTTTGATGATCTGGTTTGAGGAAATATTTAGAAAAGGCTGCATTGAGAATCATATATGTGAACCACCTTTCACCAGTGTTGGGTATCTCAGTGGTTGCTACAATGGTGGCCTCAGATACCTCTAACTCAAGGGTTCCTACCTTGGTCTCAGTGCCATCAAAGTTTAAATAAAATTCCCTAGCTACCTCAGTGTAAGGTCTCTTCCCATAGAGCCTTATAAAACACAAGATAAAATAGAGAATAGAGAAATTATATCCTGTACAATTTAATCTTCAGCATTTAACCATAATTTATTCAGCAGAAATTAAATTTATTAACATCATGAAAATAAATCACATAACACAGCATATTCAACACCTTAATTATAACCACCTAACACAGCGTAATCATGAAAATACATATCTCTAGCTGATGCTATTTCTCCAATATATGTCTGTCCTCGCTACTGCTCTTCCCAAACTCTACCCAAAACCGAATCTTTCATCCCTACCAGCTAGGAACAGAGCCTATCCGGCTCCCTAGCTCCAATATTTCGTGAGGATTCTTGGCCCCTGAGCCTAGAACTCCCAGCAACCGATGCACCCCTGTAACAGTCCACCCAAACTCCAAACCAGAAAAATACCCCCCAAAAATACAGTCCCTAATCTCAAATGATTCTTCCTTCCCCCAAATTTCCAAAAGTGGTTCTCACAAATGCCTCTACCCCCTCATATCCTTGTTCCCATTCACTGCCTCCTACCTTCATTTAATGCCACCCACCTTATCCCTCCATTTAATACCTTATCCCTCCATTCAATACCCTATCCCTCCATTCAATGCTTTATCCCTACATACGTAAAGTTTTCTAATAATAAATTAAAATTTATTAATCCTTTAATTTGTTACCCAAACATTAAATGTGTTAATTAATCAATTAATTAATTAATCAACATATATTAAACAATAAATAAATAATATTAATAATAAATAATCATTATTTAACTAATACACATTAGGACAATTAATTATTTAATTAACTATACTTGATAAACCTTAAGCAACTATTTAACTAGGGTTGTTACATACACCCACCCTTTAGGAAACTTCATCCCGAAGTTAAAGTATTTTATGATACAAGGGAAAATAAACATGGTTCATACATTCCTAACAAATAACCTACATTATTAGTAAGTAAGCCAAGAAACTCATACATACTAGTGTACATATGCAAGAAATGCATGTGTAG
>CBVK0102697927.1:0-12302 GCA_900067695.1 Picea abies
TGTATCACTTGATTGTTTGAATTAATTAAGCAATTATAGTGACCAACAACTACCAGAACGCATTTCTTCACAAGGCCTTTCGATTCTATCCCATTTTCCTCAGGAAAAGGGATATTCCATCTCTTCGAGTTTGACATCCTGAACTCATTGATTTTTCCAGGACCTCGTCCTTTTTTGACGATGCTTCCCATAATGATAATCAATCTTGCAGTGGTGGAGCGATGTTGTATCTCTCTAATAACCATTTCTTTAAAATAAAAATGGGGTTGGTTCAGGGGACAAATAATTATGTCGATCTTATGGCTTTAAAGTTGTTACTCCAATTTGTTGGGGAGAAGTGGGTTCAATCCATCCAAATTTGTGGGGATTCTATGAATGTCATCAACTGGGCTTGTAAAGTTCAAATTTCCCACAATATATTTATGATTCCTATATTGGAGGATATTTTCAGGTTTATGGACACTTTCCATTCTGTTGCTCTAAAACATGTCTATAGGAATCGAAACTTTGTAGCAAATTTACTGTCAAAAGCAGGGATTCAACTTTTTTTTGTTCAATGGCATGTCTCAAAATCAGTCAGGGATGAGATATATTACTTTGATCACCGTCCATTCATAGATTTCCTCACCCAAGCTCATTAAAGCGATTGTGGCATCAACTTCTTGTTTTCTCCTTGTTTTGTATAATATGATGTCTCTTTGCAGTTCTCAACTAGATTTTCTTCTCGATGGACCTTATATCAGCTTATATGTATTCTGTATTTATTTTTTACGCTCCTTTGGATCAGACATGGACTAGCGGGGTGTCTATGTATATTGATGTTGTCTTATCCTCTGATGTGTTTTACTAAGGAAGACAGTTTCTCTCAAGGTTTATGTTTTTTGTTGCTGGCTTTTTTTCCTTGGCTCTCTATACTCACTGATGTGATGTGATCTAAAAGAACCTATAGAATGTAATTTGGTCTCTTCAGATGAATAAAATTACACTTTTTCCGCGAAAAAAAAAGATGATTTCTTTTACCACTTTAAAAAACATGTCATTTTAATACCCCAATTTTAGAATGGGTGCTACCAATAGTAGTACTTTTCATTTTGATGGTTGATTTTGAGGTTTTGGTTTTAATGGCATTAATTGCTAAAAATACGATTTCAAATTATCCTTAATTTTAATGTTTTGAAAAAAACATTTTCCTTTATGTAACATCATTTTTTTTATTTAGGTGTTGATTTTGAAGTTTTTCTAAGCTACTGTATGAGTTTTGAAGGACATGCTTGAAAAATGTTGTAATTTTGACCCCATTTGAAAAAATTGTGCTACCGGTAGCACCACTTTATGATTTGGGGGTTGAATTTCATGTTTTTTATGCTAAATATGGGTTTTTTGGGCTAGAGTTCTCATTTTGAGGTCACCATTCTCGTTAAGTCGGTAACTTTGTTTTTTTCTGACAGAAAGGGTGTATCTTATAACAATATTCTAGACATGGCGGGACTATGAATCATTTTATTAAAAGAGGACAAGAATCCATTTTGTACTTCATAGAAATTGTATGGGGTCTTGTGCCTCTATGACACTAGAGATACCATAATAAAATTAGATCCTTTTTAAATTCTACATTTTTAGCTCTGGGCATGTCCTCAAAAACATGGTAATAAATACAACATAAACTAGATAGGAAGTAATGTAAAATTTATTGGTTTTCCTAATGCTTTCCAACTAAAATGAAATATCATTTGAAATAATTTGGGCCCATTCAATTAAAACATTTTCATGAATTTAATGATATAGAATATATACAAAATATTTTGGCACCGAGTTCGTGGACTCATGTCCAATTATTCTAGAAAATAGCCAGGAAAATCCTTTATATAGATATTTTAAAAAGCATACCTCAACTTATGTAGCATTAGGATTGCAATTCGGGATTGCAAGAAAACATTCAAGGAACTCCATTCCCCGATTGTGAGATTTTAGAAAGTCATCAAATTAAACATTTTGGGATGTTAGAGTAGGGTCGGGAAGTCTCAACGTTCTTTTGAACATTGAAGGTGCTAAAGAGATCGATGATTTCCCTTGTCTATGAATAAATCTTTTCTCAGTGTCAAATTTTTCAGTGCACAAGAGAACCAATTCTTTGAAATAAGCTACTTTCGGCATGCATCCAACTAATGCAATACCCAAGGTCCAAAATTTATTCAACTTATTTTCTTCAGATGGGAGAGATGAGTACCATTTGTAGGACCATGACCATTAGAACTGGTGATCTTCTCATCCCAACTTGTTTGGCAGTATCACCACAATATAATTCTTTACTTTTACTTGACATATCTTACAGATATCTTCTCTTTTTCGTGAATAGGTGGCACTTTTTTCAATCAAACCTTTTATAGTATGGATTTTAATTTCTTATTTAATTTACCATGTATGGCCTTGATTACCAAATGTTGTAGCTATTAGTTCAAAGTTACAAATTGCACGGTTTGATTTAAGATTTATGGTGGATCTTTTAGGAAAATTACGCCACTTAAAAGAGATATTCAATTCATATGAGTGACGATTGATGTGGCGATGAGAAAAAAATGTTATCAGGAAAAGTGATATCATTTTGAAATGTATGGAAAAATGTTGATTATGGAGGTGTAAAGTGAATGATGGAAAGTGCGTTTTGGTGATTTTGGAAATGCGGGATGAAGGATGTGGGGTTTGGAGAATGGAAGGGGAGATATGAGGGGACTCTTGCATCCACAATCATGAAATGCACTAAGTACCAAAAAGGTTGATTATGTGGGTTGAAAAAATATACAAATCATTTTGGATTATGCAAAACCATAAGATGTGGGGTTGTGGGGCTAGGGAAAGGTAAATAGAAATGATGGGAGGACCCTCCATCAATAATCAAGAAATTAGTTAAGTATCAAAAGGAAAAGGTACATTATGAGTAATGCAAAAATAGGAAAAGTATTTTTTAGGGTTGTGGATTTGTGGGGTTGCATGGTTTTGGGGTGAGGGATGACTTAGTCTTCCGCAAAAAGACTCCCATAATAAAATAAATGACCAAGTATTGAGAAAGTAAAATGGTGGGAAAATGGTGGAAAATAGACTAAGTATGGGACTTGTGGACTTGCAGACTTCGTGGTACCCCACCTACAACTCGCATTTTAAGATAAATGCATAAGTATAGGATATAAAAGAAGAACAAAATAAATAAGTGTGGACCAATAAACATAAACATTGATTAAGGAATGTGGATAAACAACTACACTAAAGTTGAACCTGAAGAATTGCAAGAAGGATGCAAAGAAAAAGAATCTTCTAGCCATAGATTCGAGAAATTAAGTTGAAAGCAACTCAGATGTGGATGAGAATATTTTCTACACATCAGTAGAAGGACGTGAATACAAGTAGCCTTCATCATGAGGAAGAGAAGCATATCACCAACATATTCCACATCAAGATCTAGGTCAAGAAGACTAATATAGATGTCGTTTTTTACTCTAGTTCACAAGATAATTTCATAGAAACATATATGCTCAGCAAGATTGGATTCGAGGTTCATGAAAATCCTATCCCGTGTCCATTGGGATTGGTAAATAAGGATGTAGAGATAAAGGTAACAAAACAGTGTAAGATTAAATTTGTTGTAAGTGTTGATTTTATTGATGAACAAAACAGTGTAAGATTAAATTTGTTGTAAGTGTTGATTTTATTGATGGAGTGGAATTGGATGTAGTACCCTTTGACATATGTGGAGTAGTGTTTGGAATCCCCTACATGTATAAAAGGGATGAAATATTCATAGGGATAGCCATACGATATTGACTAATAAATAATGGGAAGTCCTAGATCATCAACACACAAAAAGGAGAGTCAAATATCTCACTAGTAAGTGTCAACCAAGCCAAGAAGTTGATTAGTTCTAGCAGGAAATATGTTTTAATTTTCTTAAGAGAAAATCAGATTGAGGATGAGTCGATAAGAGTAAAGGAATCCTTGGAGGGTTGTACTAAAGAGTACAAAAATAAATTTAAGGAGTTTCTATAGGCATACAATGGAGTCTTCCAAGAGCCTAAAAGAATACCACCCAAGAGGGAAGTGGAGCAAGAAATGCAATTATTGTCAATCTTCCCATTGTTGAATATTGGTTTGTATAGATATTTCATTTTGGAAGAAAATGAAGTGAAGAAGCAACTACAACAGTTGTTGGAGTAGGGTGTGATTCGACCAAGCACCTCACCTTGTGGATCACCTATCATAATTATACCAAAGAAGGATGGGACTTGGAAAATGTGTATCAACTATAGATCATTGAACAATATTAAACTTAAAAATTGGTACCCTCTACCTAGGATCAATGATCTATTATATCAACTACAACACACAAAATATTTCACCAAGTTGGATCTCAAATTGGGATACCACTAGGTATGCGTCGAGGAAGAAGACACTTGGAAGACTGCCTTCAAGACAAGGCAAGGTTTGCACGAATGGTTGGTCATTCCATTTTGATCTATAAACTGATGTTCATATTCCACTGGATAGTTCATCACAACAGATCTAATAAAATAATGAAATATTTATTGTGAAGGTTAATTTCCTTTAGATCTCATATTATTTAATTATTAATTTTCTGCTTAAAATGTATGAAATAGATGAAATGAAAAAAATAGAGAAAATAAACAAATACTTACACACCATGTTGGCTCAAAATTGAAGACCAGGGTTCTTAGAGGTTACCAACAAAGGTCCATTGTAGTCTAGTCGTGCTGGCATATTCAACCTTCCATAAGGGAAGGAGGTCTCACCTAAAGCGCTATCAAGACTTGTGTGATAAATCAAGTTAAGGAGAACATACCATTAGGCCTAGCACAATACAATACAGTCCCATACTTATATGTAAATATATCATAATATTAGAAGTCTTAAAACAGTAAAATCATTGAACAATATGTGTTGCACAACATTAAGGTAAACACATACATCAAAGAATCTTGTTTAAACAAGAACATAACTAGCAATTATGCATAACAAGACAGATTTCACAGGAAAGAAGCCATACATTCATCCACATAATGACAAATTTTGGGTGTTTGAATAATCCAACATATATTATCTTATCACAAACTTATCATACATGGAGTTATTAATAGAGAAAATAAACAAATACTTACACACCATGTTGGCTCAAAATTGAAGACCAGGGTTCTTAGAGGTTACCAACAAAGGTCCATTGTAGTCTAGTCGTGCTGGCATATTCAACCTTCCATAAGGGAAGGAGGTCTCACCTAAAGCGCTATCAAGACTTGTGTGATAAATCAAGTTAAGGAGAACATACCATTAGGCCTAGCACAATACAATACAGTCCCATACTTATATGTAAATATATCATAATATTAGAAGTCTTAAAACAGTAAAATCATTGAACAATATGTGTTGCACAACATTAAGGTAAACACATACATCAAAGAATCTTGTTTAAACAAGAACATAACTAGCAATTATGCATAACAAGACAGATTTCACAGGAAAGAAGCCATACATTCATCCACATAATGACAAATTTTGGGTGTTTGAATAATCCAACATATATTATCTTATCACAAACTTATCATACATGGAGTTATTCCCTTTGTATCCAGACTTATACAAGTGAGTTGGTAGAGATATATTTGATCTCGACTCTCAAAATTCTGCGTAGTTACATTTCATACCCAACCCTCCTTACATTGGCTTATTGTAGTAAACAGGTAGAAAAACCTCAATGACCAAAAACAGATAATGACTCAACAATTCTCGGTAACAACAAAAACTGAAACAAACAACAAAAACAAAAATGCCAACAACATCGAACCCTATCCCATTACATAGCTATATGCTTTATAGATTTTCCACGGAAATTTGTTTGCTTCTTGATTCTACCGTTGTGATTTCTTGACATGTGCTTAAAGGTTATGGCTCTTTCTACTACTTCTTCTAGCTAAATCATGACTATTTTCCCTGCTGGCATGTTGGCGCATAGATTTCCGCCACTTGGATCCACTGCTGATGCACTATATTTTTCCACAAAACTTTTGTACTTCCACAAAACTTGTCAGTCTTCAAAATGAAGGGTCCAATTAGATTTCCGCCACTTGGATCCACTGCTGATGCACTATATTTTTCCACAAAACTTTTGTACTTCCACAAAACTTGTCAGTCTTCAAAATGAAGGGTCCAATAAGCCCCGACCACAATCTTTGACTCATCCCGAGTCAACCTTCTACTGGTTTGTTGTGGTCATACTCAAATGAAGGGCCCAACTTTGGTACAATGGAAATGGATTGCTTGATGAAATTTTCATAGTGTGCTACCCTATCCTTCCATTTCCTTTCCAAAATCAAGGCACTCAAAATAAATTCCTTCACGTTTTTTACATCAGGGACCTCGGGTTTGGTAACCAATAAAGCATTCCACTCTATATCAACAAGTGAGTCCAACTATTGTAGCAGAATGTACTCGACTTAGATTGGAGACCTGAAATGTTGGAGTGTGATCTTCACAACTCTGTTAACCTCATCCATGGCATCCAACGAGTCATCCTTAGCTTGGATCTCAACAAATTTAGTCAATTTATTTATTGGGTCAGCAATGGCCTGAGCTTCTTCATGCATTTACCTAATCTTTGTGCACAACTCTTTAAGAGGCTTACTACATTGGTCCAACAAGAAAACCTAGTCCATGAACATATCAAAGAGTCAAGGAAAATATTTGGTCCTGGTATGAATCAAGAACTTGACATTGGTTCCCTCCTCGATTACATGTTGAAGTTTCTAGAGGAGCTCTTCATTGTCCTCCTTTTCCTTAATCTGGATGGCATCCAACTGGTGCTGGAGATATTCAATTTTTCCTTCTATTTTCTTCCATGTGTCTACTACAATGCCAACCATATCCATTGGCACAATTGGCCCAATGTCCTTTGGAAGTTCAAGTTCCATCTATAAAAAAGTAGGCCATAACTAGATGAATTTTTCATACACAACCCTGATAGTAGACTCAACTTGTACCTGCAAGCTCTGTTCAAGTGCCACAGTTGTAGTAGCATTATGTATAACCTCTTGCAACTATTTTTCATGCTGTGTGAGCTCTTGTTTACTATGCTCAAATTTGGTGATTCTCTTCTCTAGTTGATCGGTGGAATCCTAGATTATCTGCAAAATGTGAGGTGTAGGAAGGGTGGATAACTCTCCACTGGTAGAAGAGGGATCGAAAGGTGGTCATGAAGAAAGTGACTAACCACCTGCAATAGATATCTTTGAGAATATCGGGGCACTAACACCCTTTGGTTTTGGTGAGTGCGCTTTAAAGACTCATGTAAGATGATTTGTGACATCCAATGGAAGCATTGCAGTCACTTTGGGTTGCTCCAAATAGAGCTCCAAGATAGCACGACATTGTTAAAGGTCCTATAGCTAAGGTGCAACTTTCTCCTTGAAGGAAGTAGTGCTATGTGTAGACTGAGTGTCATCCTGGCCATTGAGCAGATCTTGTGGAGGGTCCTCATCCATCAGAACATGGGTTTCGGGTCCTGTCTCTAGATATAGATGAGAGGTATTTTCCAGATTTATGTGGAGGGGGACTTGGACCTCCAGGATATGAGGAGAAGTGGTTGGGGATGGATCTATTGTACCTATAGTGGTGGAGGGATTGACAGAAGAGTTGGGAAATACGGTATCATATAGATTATGTATTGGGGAGGATGGAGGCATGGTCAAGTCGTTGGTCCCACAATTATATGGGTTGGTGGCCTCTTCAATGATATTCATATATTGGGGCTGGATTGGAGGGTCATCAATAATGTGTATGATGGAGGGTGTGGATGGTGAAGTGAATGAAGTGGGATTTTTAGTGCGCGACCGAGGTGGAGTGGTGTGGACTTGAGGGGGAATGGAGGCAAGGGGGATGGCGTTAGTAATGAGAGAGTCAATATTGGGTTGGGATGGGGACTTGGTATGCAACTTATTTCAAGGAAAGTAAAAATTCAAAACCTCTCAGAATTTCTTACCTAAGATATGGGCGTCATCAGGAATGAATGAAAATGATATGTGAACTATGATGCTCAGTGACGCTTCCTCGTCTTCTTCTTCTACATCCTCCTCTGACATGGAAGGCATCCATGTTCTCTTACTTGTGCTAGGGCTTGCACTTGATGGATCTACTGGATGAGACCTTTGTGAAATGGTTGGCATGGTGTAGGAAATACATGTCGATGTCTCTTCCCTGAGGACCCCTGGCCATCCTTTGACCTCCTTTTCAAACACCGCTGCATCCAAATAAAATGACAGAGGAGTCATATGAAAGAATGTTGGTGAAACACCTAACAGCTGCATAAAATTGTGGTCACGATTCATACTGAACTAGATCTAGTGTGTATGTTTGTTAAGGATATCCTATAGAATCCTAAGCCTTTGAGTTGTGGTGACCATCTCATTGTGCCACTATGAAAAAAAAACATTGTTCTCGTCAACATTCCTGACCATGTTTTGAGCATGCCAAGAATCGAATAAGTTGGCAATGCGAGGACCAGAACCATGGGAAAGTCGTTGACCTTGGGGAGGCTGCCATTTCCACATCGTAAAAGTGGCAAGAAAATAACCATAGATGAAGTAAGTGGTCCTCTCATGGAAATTTGCATAGGCCTATAACATCTCTTATAGAAAGTACTGGCACCAATTCATTGATGTGTCATTCTTGTTGAATTCAACCACTGCTATGGCATCAAGCATACACTCATTCCTCATAAAAAAATTCATCACCTTGCCAACGATGAGGTAGCAGGCACAATAGACCTGTGGATCATTAATGGGCTCTATCAGAGCACCATGACCTCCTTGGTGAGTGCCATACAATTCATATAGGCTAAGCGTACCCTTTTTCCTACCATGTTTCATGGACCCCTAGAAGCCATCTAATACATTTTGACCTATCATGGACAAGCCTATCAACTGGTGGATGTATAAAAACATGTATGGGGTATCCCTTGTCCAGCCACAATGTGTCATTGTGGACTTGAATGATTAGGAATTTAGTGCATTTGGTGACTTTAGCAATGGTGTTGAACACTGATAAGTCCCATAGATTCATTAGCGTGTTTTTGCGCAAGGGCAGGAATGACTTTTTCCACTGCCACTAGAATGAACCATCCAGTAAGGTGGTGCAGTATTTGAATGAATGAATCTCCATGGACGAGTACTGGGGAGCATTAGTGAATTCAGTGTCCACTAGTTGAGTGTGTTCTGCCTTGCCATGGAGATCATTTAAAACTTCGAATCGGGGGTCAATGAATTTAGATGGAACAACCACTGTAATTGGAGCAGGATATTTGGGGACAGATCCTTGACTAGAGGTACGAACAATGCTAACAAATGTTTGATGATAAAAAAAGTAAATAAGGGACATGGATGCAGATGCAAATTTATGGATATCTCACTGGGTGTCAGGACTGAGTATACAGTTAGCACAATGAAAATGCACGAATATCAAACCAATGACCAAAGGCGTTCTTATAATCAAAATTTAAAGGGTGACATGATGACCATGCATTGAATATTACAAGGTGACAAGAGTGGGCATTAGCCTTGACTCAATCCCTTGAACACGGAAAATCCATGACATGATTTGGGAAAATAAATGCATAACCAGAAAGTTGGTAACATGATAGTTGATTAACGCAGGAAAGTAATGAGCAGGTGAGTGGTTAATCAGAAAAACGATGGCTAGATATTAGTATTTAAGTGACTATGACAAGAAGAGACGTAATGACAGGTAAAAAGGTACTAACGGATTTTACTGACCCACGTGATGACACAAGGGCATAGAATTCAAATTTCAGTAGCATTAAGTATGAGAATACGTGACTGCGACCTCCTTGACCACAAAGTGAATATTTGGGATAGATGTATTAGATAGGACAATGAAGAACTCAGAAACATAAGCATAGGACACGTAATCGTTAATTAACAAAAATAAATAGAGACAAAAATGGAAATCCTGTACATACTAACTCACTCCCAAAAACAAGAGCATAATGAAACTAAAATTACATGACAGACAGGTAGGTCTTTAGGTGTGCACCATTCACCTATCCAGGTTGAATAATTCCATCGATTTGCACTAATTTTACAGCTCCATATTCACAAATTTTTGCAACTATAAAAGGACTAATCCAGTACATTTGGAGCTTTCCCGAATGTTTCTGATACTTGTTGTCATATAAGAGCATGAAGTCACCCTGCGCAAATGATTTTCTCTTTATATGTTGATCATGTCAGGCCTTTTTTCAAGATTTCTCCAGAGTATTATGGAAATTGACTAAGAATCTAGCTTCCTCGAGTTCCATTAGTTCGTCAACCCTCTTAGCAAGTGAGTGATAATCTGTCATCTTAGCAGCTTGCGCAATGAATAAACTGGGGGTGAGAAACTCAGTTGGGACAACTGCTTCTCAACCATATACTAGTTGAAAAAGGATATACTTGTTTAATTGATTTGTGGTAGTCATTTATTCCCATAACATAGCTAGAACTCACTCATCCCAGTCATCACGATTTGCGCAACAAACCTTAATCATTCCCATATCCAATATTTTATTAAATGCTTACACTGTCATGTTAGCTTGCGGATGATAGGGACTTATCTTATGATGTTGAATAATAAATTCTCTTGTAAGAGTCGTGATAGTTTCACTGATAAAGTGGGATCCTTGATCATTGGTCAAACTCTGACGACAACCAAACCTGGTAATAACATTTTCAAAAATAAATCATGTTGTGGTGGTTGTAGAATGGTATCGAACAACCCCCGCTTTAGCCCAACGAATCTAGTAATCAATTGCAGTAATTATATATCTTTCCTTCAAGTGATTAGCTGAATGATTTATCGGACTGATGAAATAAACAACCCATTTTTCAAAGGCTTGTAGTGCACGAATAGGGCATAGAGGAAACTCATCGTGGAATGATGGTTTCCCCACTCTCTATCATACATCGTAGGTGTGAGCATATTCCTTAGCATATTTAAAAATTGTAGGCCACAATAGTGATGCATGTAATACCTTTCTAGTAGTTTCTGTTCTGCCAATGTATCCTCCTACAACTCCACTGTGACATTCCCATAGAATATCAGGCCTTTCTAGTCAAGCACACAATGCCTCAATAAATTATCCAATCCCAGTTTGTATGTTTGGCCCGCAATGAGTTGATAATCTGTTGCATGAACCACGATGTGCCTCTTCTAGGTCGCATAATATCCTTTCGACATAGTTCTATTCGTCAAGAATAGGGAAATGTCCGACAGATAATCAGGAATAACCTCAATGGGAAAAAGGTCAGCATCAGGGAGTTTATCATTGACCACTATGTCACTTTCTATGGACTCAAGGTGAGACAAGTGATCTGGCTTAGCATTTAACTTTCCCTCCTTAACAATGACCTCAAAATATAACTCTTGAAACAATAACAACCACCTACAAATGTGACCCTCTAACACAGGTTTTTTCACCAAATACTTCAAACTAGAATGGTGAGTAAAAAACATAAAATGACTTCTAAGTAAACAATGCCTAAACTTTTGTAAAGCATACACCATAGCCAAACCTTCCCTTTTATTTGTGGTGTAGTTGCATTAAACTTTGGAAAGTTTGTGATTGACAAAGTATATAGGATAATCCAAGTTTTCTTCCCTCGATTGTGCCATAAAAACACCTAACGAAATTGCAGAAGCATTGATATGTACATGAAAGTCAATTTTCCGATTAGGATAGGTCAGAATAGGTGCAATAATCATCTTTTCTTTGAGGAAATCAAATGTCGTATCATAGTCCTGAGTCCAATTAAACCCTTTAGATTTCTTGAGAAGTTGTTCCAATGGTGTTGTTATGCTCGCGTAACCCCTGATAAATTGGCGGTAATAACCAATATGCCCCACGGCCGTTTGCAAATTCTTGACAAAGGTAGGGGGGGGCATATTAAGAATAAATGTTATTTTCACAGGATCTACAAGCACTCCTTCCGTACAAACAATATGACCTAGAAGATTCCCAAATGGTACACAAAAAAAACATTTTCTCAGATTAATGGAAATATGTAGTTGACTACAATGGTCCAACAACAATTTTAATATCCCAATATGTTCCTTGAGTAAGCTATATACAGTCCAATCATCTAGATAGACCTCAAGAAACTTATGAATGAAATTGTAGAATGTTGCGATCATGATCCGAGAAAACAATGTTGGGGCATTCTTGAGCCCAAAAGGCATAACGTTGTAGGAAAATG
>CBVK0102697940.1:0-17328 GCA_900067695.1 Picea abies
TTAGTAAAATTCGCCAAGGTTTCTACATTTAAAAATAATTTTCCATCCTTAAAATCATCCCTGACTACAAAAATCTTCTTTCTGAACCAATCCCTGACAGAACTCTAGCCATAAACAACATTACCAGGCACATTCCCACTCTCATCACCCAGGAGTAAAATTAATCACTCATGAGGCTTATCACAATTAAGGAGGTGGACCAGATGGATTTAAAACATATTTCTTCCATTACTATTGGCCAATGGTTAGGGAGGAGTGTTACACATTATTTTGGTCACCTAAGTGATCAACTGACAACATGTGTTCATGTTCCCTAAAAATATTAAAAGAGACTTTATCCATGGGAAAAGTGGTTTGATTTCCTCTTTCAAAAACCATAACAAGAAAGGTCGTCACACCCTGCTATATCAATGGGGTGCAACGGTGCCTGATCATCACACTATGCCCTAAAAATGGACTGAGACGTCGTTGCATGTTGCTTGTGCATAGGCTGTGATGATTCTTAAAGCAAAGGAAAAGTCAAAATTCACGAATGTTCTAGAAGGGAATCTTCTAGAAGATGAGGTGGTCTCCAATTGGTTTGGATCTTACTCACTTCTTTGATTTAATGGGATCATCCTAATCTCCTCATCCATCTCTTTTTCACACTATATAAAGAGAGATCTCTCATGGAAAAGGATAAAGTTGAATAGGCTAAGATTTGCATGGAGAGTTCTACTACAGATTATGCTTGAGAGATTTGCTTTAGTTTTTTAAGTCAAATTGTAGATCTTCTTCATCAAAGGCATTGGATAAAAAGTGTGTGTGTTGGAGAAAAGAGTCGTTGAAAGGGGATGTTGCAACATCAAGGCATGGGTTGTATTCTCCACTTTCCATTTAATATAATGCAACAATATATTTAATCCCTATAAAGGTGTCTTAACTTTTATTATATAACTCCTTGATCTTATACATGGAATTCCTTGGAATATATATATGTCTTTGTTTTCCCTCTTTGTTGGTTTGTGCTTCTTAGACAGACTTACCATTATGAAAAATCAAAGAAAGATCCATGAGGATGACACTAGTGAGGATCAAGTGTCGTTTAAAAGGTATGTCACTTGTACCTCATCTAAACTAGTTTATATGCCAATGAAGTTTAAGGTGAAGTATGTATTATGTCTTGTTTTGTTCTAGTTTCATGTGGAAGTTAGGGAGATCTGTTTGTGTCCGCACTTACCGATTAGTTCGATAACAAAATTCGCGACCATACTGGGAATATGACTTCTTTTTTGGTTTTTTTCCTCTTATTTTCTTTTAGCCTGCCTTCTTTTGGTTAATTTCATTCTCTAAGTCTATGGGTGAATCCATCGTGACTCCTTGGGTCTGAAGGTTCAGTGAGAAGTTTTGTCTTTTCTCCCATTTTTCTTTATTTCCATAGATCATCACGCTGTACCTTATTAACAGCCCACGACGATCCTCTGACGTCACACTCTACTTGTGCAGACCAATGCAACGACGTTGCATTATACCTTATTGGCAGCCTGCAACGACCCTAGATCGTCACATTGTGCTCCACTGCAACCTGCGACGATTCCGGTAGGAATTGTTGGGTGATAGCCATTTTTCTTTTCTCTACCTAGTTTTGCCTCTACTATTTGGGATGAACTTGTGACGCTAGTGAATGATTGATTTATAACTTTGAAGTCTGTATTTGAGTGATTTTCAAAAATTCAAAGTCTGATTTGTAAACTTTGCAAGTTTTTCTTTTGGTTTTTGTCACAAGGGTATAATCTCGGGATCTTGGTCCTGAGTGCTTGTTTGACAAAGAGTCTTTGATTTATTTGGAGTTTTGGTTTGTTTTTACTTTCTGGATTGTTAATTGTTTGAGAGACAATTTTTGTTTTTTTTTGACAAAAGGTTTTCTTATCATATCATTTTTTTGTCTACATTGTGGGGTTGATTTGGGAATAGTGTTGAAAATGTGTTAATTTTCTTGGATTATGCTTTCTTTTCATCATTACATCTCTGATCTGATTTGAGAAAGAAAGAACTGAAGTCATTATTCTTGTTAGTGGTCTTTTACAAGAAAATTATTGCATTCAAAATTTTGTAAAAAGAGAGAAATTGGAAAAAAATTTAGTTTTTGATTATTTGGAATCTTTTTCATTCGAAAATTGAGAAATTTTCTTTCTTATCTTTTGTATTCCAAAAAGAGACACCTTCTCCCTACTCTAATTAGATTTCATCAAATTAAAATATTTCATATCATCTCTTCTTTTATTTTATTGGGTCAAGGTCAAATATATCATCAGTTTCATTTCTGTTGCCCTTTTGAGGAAGCAACAACCTTTAAAATACAACCTAATTTTAAAATTTATTAGCAAATTTTATTTTCTAGAACTTCTCTACACCGACATTAGCTAGGATAGCACTTTGGAATATGTTGTAAGGCACACTCTCCAAAGCATCAAAACACACAATAGTATCTTTTTATAGGGAGAGTACAAATCCACTTGCTACATTTTGTCCTGGGAAGCCCTTCTAACACAAGGGAGAGTTTAAATCCACTTGCTACATTTTGTCCTGGGAAGCCCTTCTAACACAAGGGTCAATCATGAGGTCGCATTAGGACTGACAGAGTTGCTCACTCTGCTTTGTTGGTCTTAGTGTTGAGATTGCACGTATTATTGGGGGTCACTTGAGAATAAAATCCTGTGGAGACCTTCTCGAGTTTATTTCAGTCTTCGATACCCTTCTTTTGCGTGTTGATCAGACTGTCCACTGTTTCCCCATGCATCATTGTCATAATTGGTAACCTTAGTGTCCTATCTCTTTAGGGTGTTTACACGAGGTGACTATGGAGGGGGAAGTATTCATGGTACCTGGAATTGACGTTGGCCAAACTCACTCGGGCTCCTTTGAGGGTATACCCATGATTATGTGTGGGAGCTTGCACCAGGGTGTAAATCTGTTAAGCAGGTCGTCAACGTAAATTTTCCACCTGCTTTATCCCAGCCCCTTATTGTCTTGATTTCCCGACGTTGGATTTCATCACCAACTAGTGACTTTGAAATAAGAAGGTTTGTTTGTGTGTTTTATTTCTAGATTTTATTAGTGAGTGTTGTTTGTTTCTCTAGTTGGCCATAAATTTGTTTCATTCTTTATTTGGTGCGACCAACATCATCCCTCACCGTTCACGTAGGATGCAAGGGTTACCTCTGGAATATCTGAAATATTGCATTCCTTTTCTTCCTAACTCACCAGAGGGTTCTCCTGAAGGAGCAGTCAATAACGATATAGCCTCTGAGATTGGAATTTCTACTCCATTGGAGGAATCAATACTTCCCGTAAACCCGTTATTGAATATTATACAAGATCAAATTTTTCTCTAGCTAAATTCATTAGGAGACATTGTTACTAAGGATTATAATAGAATACATATTGCATCTCATGCAGAGTCTGGTGTAGATGACCCACCCTTTCAGAGTGAGTCGTTTAGAACTCTGGTTCATACTGCTGGAATTTTTAATCCTAGCTCTGTCCCTGTCCGTTATTTTTGGAGGACCTCTTCGGGACACGATATTTTTTGATAAACTAGGAATGAGTCCTAATCAACCTATGGCATCACAAACGTTTGTGACTTCCACTACTTATACAACACCTTTAGATCATTTTACTGGCACGACCAATAATGTTGTCACAGTTTCAGACCAATTGTTGGTTCGTTCTCACTCAATTCTTCCTCTCCAGATCGCTAACTCTACCATGGTCCCACAAAGCTATGAATGTTTCTGTCAGAAATACGGTTATCACTCAAGCTCCTATTGGAACACCGCTTCCTCTTAGATCAAATCCGTCACTTCCACCTGGGTACAATGCTTTGAATACTTCCATTGCTATTCTTGCCCAGAATCCATCTGGAGGGTCTAATCTATTTGTTCCTCTTGGGTATAATGTTTCTAGTGGTTTTGTTCCTACACCTACCCAGGTGCTATCCGGGGGGTCTCACATTCCTCCTCCACCTTCGCCTGGAGGATCTAATCGTCCCGGCCCTAGTATTTCCAATCAAGCTGGAGGCACAAGTCATTTTGTCGCTTCTGGTTTTCAAATTCCTGTTGCAGGTCAACCTCAAGTTGGGGGGAAACCTCAAGTTGGAGGGCATAACCCCGTTTATGGACAAAGTATAACTGTGTTACAATATCAACCTTGGAATTTTCCTTTCCAAGGAAATCAACAACTGTCTGGGGGGAAACTTCCTCATGTTAATTCTTTTGTACCCCCTAATCTCAGGCAACCGTTTCCAGGTTCTATGAACTCTACTTGGGGTCAAAAGTTTCAGTCTAATGTTCCTTTCCAAGGAAACTTACCTAATCAACCAACTCATGTTGGCT
Source organism: Picea abies (assembly GCA_900067695.1). Lineage (NCBI taxonomy): Eukaryota > Viridiplantae > Streptophyta > Pinopsida > Pinales > Pinaceae > Picea > Picea abies. The sequence goes on from CBVK0102697940.1 coordinate 4,374, forward strand.
ATTCGACTCAAAATCCTCCACCACCGAATTTTTGCAGGACTTTCTAACTATCTACAGACTGCTTATGGTCCTACTAGTATACCTACAGGACTCCCTCCTCAAAACTACCAGTTTCCTCAAGTGAATAGACAGTTGTCGTTTCTTGCTACTTTGGATTTATTGGATTTATCTAGGATTTTGAATGATCCTATTTTATATTCTCCTTATTGGTCTGTCATACCTGCCTAATTTCCATCAGACATTCCTAAATTTGACGGTCGATTGGGAGAGGACCCAAATGATCATGTCATGACATTCCATCTTTGGTGTTTGTCCAACTCATTGATAAATGACTCTATAAGATTACGCCTTTTTCCAAAAAACTCTTATGGGTTCGACAACCAAATGGTATATTGAATTACCAGGAGGATTCTTTAATGACTTCAATACCTTATCCATGGTGTTCTTAATGCATTACCAATTGCCAATTCGATATGAGATAGGAGCTGAAATTTTGAGTTCATTTAAACAATCCTCTTCTACTCATATTTCCGATCATATTCATGAGTGGAGGAAGATAAGACACTTAATCAAAGTTCCCCTTCCTGATCAACTATTAGCTGAATGGTTTACCAAATCACTCATTGGTCCTATAGCCCGTGATGTTTCCATGGGTGGTGTCGTCACCAAAGAACAGGCGATTAGTCGTGCTCAATGTCTAGATCTCGTTTATTCACAAATAGGCACACTATATGACTTAATCCTTGATGCTCCTCGTCCATATACGAATCATACCCCAACACCTCTAGTAGCTTCTCATGTTGTCGATGGTGTGATTGGTAATTTTCATGCCGAGACTCAGTCTAAACAAGCCATTCATGCCAATCCCAAGTCTACTACTCCTAATGTACAAAATACTCCTAATCTGACTCCTTCCCCCGATAAAACCTCTGAAGTTAATTCGGTTCAATCTACACCTACTGGTAAAAATAAAAATAAGTCTCGGCATTCCTGCTGAACCGCTCTTCCGATCTCACCTCCCTCCTCAAAACTACCAGTTTCCTCAAGTGAATAGACAGTTGTCGTTTCTTGCTACTTTGGATTTATTGGATTTATCTAGGATTTTGAATGATCCTATTTTATATTCTCCTTATTGGTCTGTCATACCTGCCTAATTTCCATCAGACATTCCTAAATTTGACGGTCGATTGGGAGAGGACCCAAATGATCATGTCATGACATTCCATCTTTGGTGTTTGTCCAACTCATTGATAAATGACTCTATAAGATTACGCCTTTTTCCAAAAAACTCTTATGGGTTCGACAACCAAATGGTATATTGAATTACCAGGAGGATTCTTTAATGACTTCAATACCTTATCCATGGTGTTCTTAATGCATTACCAATTGCCAATTCGATATGAGATAGGAGCTGAAATTTTGAGTTCATTTAAACAATCCTCTTCTACTCATATTTCCGATCATATTCATGAGTGGAGGAAGATAAGACACTTAATCAAAGTTCCCCTTCCTGATCAACTATTAGCTGAATGGTTTACCAAATCACTCATTGGTCCTATAGCCCGTGATGTTTCCATGGGTGGTGTCGTCACCAAAGAACAGGCGATTAGTCGTGCTCAATGTCTAGATCTCGTTTATTCACAAATAGGCACACTATATGACTTAATCCTTGATGCTCCTCGTCCATATACGAATCATACCCCAACACCTCTAGTAGCTTCTCATGTTGTCGATGGTGTGATTGGTAATTTTCATGCCGAGACTCAGTCTAAACAAGCCATTCATGCCAATCCCAAGTCTACTACTCCTAATGTACAAAATACTCCTAATCTGACTCCTTCCCCCGATAAAACCTCTGAAGTTAATTCGGTTCAATCTACACCTACTGGTAAAAATAAAAATAAAAAGAAAGGGAAGGGTAAGAATAAGGAGGACAAAAATAATAATCAACAATCTGAGAAACCCAAAACCCATCCTGTTGATGAAAAAAACAAGCGTAAACCTTTCTATCCTTGCCTTATCTGTGGTGAGGATCATTATATGAAAGATTGTCCATGACGTGCTGAGGTTACTAATTTCCTGTAAGGGACCGAGACACCTTCTACACTCATTGTCTTGTCACAATCGTTTCCTTCTCAGCAACAGGCCCAATTGGTCATTCATGACCAACCTTCTCCCTCTACCATGTCTTATGTACTTATGTGTACTAGTGATTCCAAGAAGAACGAAGTTGCAGTCGTGACTTGAGACAAAGATTATTCTCCTTCAAAAGAGAAAGTTGATGACTCACCACCTCTGTTGATTCAACCTCCTCCACCAACTTCACCTCTAAACCGTCCTCTTCATCTCGAACGACTGGGCCTAGATATAGTTCTTCGTCCTCCTCCCAAGGGTGTTGTTCGAAAGTTGTCATTTAATCCGCACACACGTGCTGCCCAAAACTACAGTATTGTAGAAGACCTTATGCAAGCACCCTCTGCGACGTCGGCTCTCGAAGTCCTTCAAAGTTTTCATACTCAAGGGAAGGCATTGTTAAAGGATATTGGTGGAATTGATCCTACCGATACCAATTTGATAATCTTGGACTTGGAAGATCATATTCCAAGGCTCCCTCCTCAATTAGCATTTTAGATACAAGTTGTTATAGAAAACAAGAATATTTGTCGAACCGTTATTGACGAAGGAGCCTCAACATGCATCATGTTCGTCATTTATTGGAAATCTATTGGCTCTCGTGCCCTTATCAAGTCACACAATACTCTCAAGGATTTTAATGGTACGGGGTTTAAACTTTATGGTGTTCTTCCTTCGTTGTCTATTATGTTAGAAGGTAAAGAAGTCAATGTCGAGGTTGAGGTCTTTGATGCACCTCTCAATTACAACCTTCTACTTGGCCGTAGCTTGATTGATTCCACGCGCGCAGTTGTTTCTACTCTATTCTGTGTGTTACATTTCCCGCACCAAGGAAAATGCATTATTGTCGATCGATTGGCCTTCTTTAACTCCTATTCACGTACTAGAAATGTACCTTTCATTTCGAAAACACCTCTCGGTTATGAGAATGTTGGCGTGGGTATTTTAAAAGATTCAACGTTAATGGGTACATTTCCTATTCCACCACCCGATATTCCTTCTCCTTTTGTCGCCTCAATTAACATGATATCGACCTATGTTCGTGAAACCCCTAATTCCTATGATCCATGGATAGTACCTAACTCTAGTGGTTGTCTTCGTTACGATGACCGAATTCATTTGAGTCCTGTAGAATAGGCTTATCAAGCTATTCAATCGACAACTCCTTCTCCTCCTTCTCTCTATGATACATCTCTTGATCCGTTTCATGTGATCTTTCCCACTGATGAGATTATCATGATAATCATGTCTATGGAAGATACTCCATGGGACGATGAGCATCATCATTCTATTCTCTTTCTGGAACCTGAAACCATAGAGAGCTATCAATGGATTTTGACTCCGTCTACCATTGTTGTTATTTCCTCTGTTCCTGAATTAACACACGATGTTTTGTATGAAGGGAACTTGGGTAATATTTCACCTACTGTCCCTCTTGATATCTCTATTAAACCTGGATTCATGGAAAATGTTCACATTGGTGCCTCCTGTTCTACTAATGAGGTCCGTACTTATAAAGCCCTTTTCCAAGAATTTTGTGATGTTTTTGCCTGGAGCTACAAAGAAATGCCTGGTATTGATCCTGATATTGTTGTACATGAGATTAAGACACCCGGATGCTAAACCCATTCGACAAAGACTTCGCCTAGTACACCCATGCAAAGTTGTTGCTATTAAGCTCGAGGTTGAGAAACTTATTAAAGCCAGTTTTGTATATCATGTGGCTTTGACTGATTGGGTGTCCAATCTTGTTTTGGTTAACAAGAAACAAGGCACGATCCGTTTTTGTGTAGATTATAGAGATATAAACAAATATTTTCCCAAAGACAATTATCCAACCCCTTTCGTTGACTAGATTGTTGACGATTGTGCTGGTAGTGAAATATTCTCCTTGATGGATGGTTTCTACAACTATAATCAAATTGATATTTTTCCCACGGATCGACATAAGACTGCTTTTATTTTCCCTTGGGGAACCTTCACATACCGAAAACTACCTTTTGGTCTCAAAAATGTTGGGGCGACTTTTTAGTGCACTATGTCTTATGATTTTCATGACATTAAGCACATTATACAACCCTATATAGACGATCTATCGATGCATTCTATGCATCGTCAAGATCACCCGACACATCTACTAGCCATTTTCTTACGTTGTTGTTATTATCGCATACGATTGAATCCACACAAATGTGTTTTTTGTGTGGATTCTGGATGACTTCTTGGTTTTATCGTGTCTATACATGGGATTCGAGTAGACCCCCTAAAGGTTGAGTCTATCCTCAATTTACCTCCTCCTTCCACAATACGCCAACTACAAAGTTTGCAAGGGAAGGAATTTTTTTTACGTCGATTCATCCCCAACTATGTTGAATTAACGAAAGGATTTACTCAGCTTCTTAAGAAAGGTTATGATTTTGTATGGGACAACACTGCCAACAAATCCTTTAAATCTTTGAAACTCGCTTTAACCCATACACCACTATTGTTTCCATCCGATTATAGTCGAGATTATTTCTTGTACTTAGCTACTTCAGACTCTACCATTTCTATGGTCCTAGTCTAAGAGGATGATTCACATGATGAACATGTTATATACTATTTGAGTCGGAGTCTCATGACCACCGAAACCAAATATTTACATGTGGAGAAACTGGCCTTGGAAGTTGTTCAAGTTGTTCAACGTTTTCATCACTACATCTTATTACGTAGAATCACAGTCATTTCCGATTGCAACCCCATGCAAAACATTCGTACTCGACAATTGCTGGGGGGAAAATAATCTAAATGGATAGTTATTCTCCAAGAGTTTGATTTGGAGTTTGAGCATGCCAATTCAAAGAAGTCTTTGGTTTTTTCCAAATTGATATGTGACCTTCCCTCTACTAAAACAAAAAATGTGGCAGAGGATTCCTTACTTGATGAATCTCTCTTTCTGATCAATTATGACGACATATGGTATGGATATATTATCATTTATCTCCAAACCCAAACTTCTCAACCTGATGTTTCTTGTACAGATCATCGTCGTATTTGATATCAATCCCATCAATACATTATCCTTGGTGATACCCTTTACCACCATGGTATTGATTCCATATTTCGACGATGTATCACCTATGATGAATATGAGAAAGTTTTGAATGACTGTCACTCTGGAGCATGTGGCGGTCATATGTTTGGGTATGCCACTGCCCAAAATATCTTATGAGCTGGTTATTTCTAGCCTTCATTGTTTAAGGATTGCATTACTGTCATCCAGAAATGTCGCGCTTGTCAAAATTACAATAATAAGATCCGATCTCATCCTGCTCCTCTTCACCCTATATTTTTCGTTGGTCCATTCGCTAAATGGGGCATTCCCTTCATGACATGTAACCCTCACTCGACTTGGGGGGGGGGCATGGATACATTATTGTAGCTGTTGATTATTTCACTAAGTGGGCCGAGGCGATGCCTACATTTGATAAATCATATCATTACTAGATTTGGTGTTCCTCAAGACATCGTCACTGACCATGGTAGTCATTTTTGCAATTTCATGATGTCTGAACTTACTGAGAAGTTGGGTCTTTGACATGAAAACTCACCCCCTTATTATTTGCAGGCCAATGGCCAAGTTGAAGCAATCAACAAAGTTCTCACTACTATGCTTCGACGGGTGGTAGGAATTCACAAGTCAAGTTGGGACACGATGCTTTTCTCAGCATTGTGGACCTATCAGACATCCGTTAAGTCTACCACAGGGTTCACACCTTTCCAATTAGTATACGATATTGAATTAATTTTGTCGATTGAATGTGAAATGCCATCTTTGAAACTAGTTGTCGAACTTCTCCCTAACACCTCAGCTGAAGAAGAACGTCTCTTGTATCTGATGCAATTAGACAAAACCTATCGTGATGTTGCCTTAATCACTGAAACTCAGAAAAATCGTGTCAAAGATCAATATGATAAGCATGTAAAACCACATGTATTTTCTGAGGGTGATCTAGTTCTCCTTTATGAACAATATCGTGACTTACAAGGGGTCGGTAAATTTGAGCCCATGTGGCGGGGCCCTTATATTGTGAAATGAGTGTTGGAGAAAGGGGCCTATGAGCTGGTAGAATATGATGGAATTCCTTTGAGTGAACCCAAAAATGGGTTTTATTTGAATAAGTACTATGCTTAAATCATTTTTTGCGTGAGTGTTATGTATTTTTAGTGTATCATACTCTTGTGTGCTTTTTCGATTTTGGTTCCGCCTTTCAGTTGCTTACCTTTCGTTGTGCTTGGTTTCCAGATGTCGGTGTCTTGGCTACCCTATATCGTCTTCGCTGATGGCATTAGTTGCAGTACTAAAAACTTAGTGTTTGCTGGTTGGGCAATCTATGCACCTACGGATGAAATGCTCAGTCTACATGGTGTTTTCCTTGGTTGTGCAACTAATAATATCACAAAATAAAGTACAGTTATTGAGTTGTTAACTGACGTCATTTCAGTTGGAATCTGTCATCTTATTGTATGACTTGATTTACAGCTAAATTTTCGCAAAATGATCCACCACACGCTCCGAAATCGACAGCTAAAATTCGGGGAGAAAAAGGGTTTTGGACCACTATTTGGGTAAATTTGCGAATGAAATGGTAAAATGGTGTTTTTAGCCTATTTTATTGATTTTTGCCACTTTTTATTTGAAAAATTATATTATTTTTATATTTTATCCATGCCCTAAAGTCTTAACAACTTGGAAAAGTGTTGACTTTTGCAGATTAAAAGTTCCAGAGACGAGACGTTTGAACAAGGGTCCACCCTTTTTCGATTTGTTTTTGCATATTTTTCTTATGTACAGATCCTTTTAGTGTTTTTTAGGAAAAAATTCGAGAAGAGTTTTAATTCTTTCTCACGCTCGTAAAACCATGATAATGTAATCAAGTAGTCTTTTTTCATTTTTTCGAACTTGCATTGGTAATACGAAAAACAAAACATATGGAGTATCCTTTAAACTCTTTTCAAGCTCCCTAAACATGAAAAGATGGCCGAGTGACCTTGTTCTTTTCATGCTCATAAAAGTATTTGAAGAAAACGTCCGATGAGTGGTAGGTTATCTCTTTGTCGGTCTCGTCAGACTAACTTACGAAAAAGGACCTGATGGAGTTCTCTTTAAGTCTTTTTCAGACTCTCTAAAAATGAAAAACCATTGAGTTTTCTTTCTTTGGACTCATTAAACAAACATCAAAAGACCCATATGGGATCAAACCACTCCTTCTTAAGATTCATTAAACATACTTCGAGGGACTTGTCCGAAGGATGAGCTTACATGTACAAGCATATGTTATCCTCCTCAAGCTTGCGTAAAAATAAAGAGTTACTCGCCAGAAATGGTGGGGGTAAATTGGGAAAGAAATGTGTCTTTGTATTTATGTTAGTGGTAGTAATAGTCTCTCTTGAACATGACACCCCCCTTCATCATTGTATCCAGGTTAGGAAATCCATTTGTCTCTCGTTTGACCATCCACAAGTTCATATGTTGGGTCCTCCTTGAGTCAATGCTGCCAAGACAACTTTCATGTCGTTCATATGTTCAAGAGAATTCCAACCTAAACAAGCCTCCTATCTAGTCAGCCATCTGCAGTTATAAATTTTCTACCATGTCGGCTTTCCCTGAGTCAATTCTGAATCACTTCATACTCTGATATACTTCAAATTTGTTACATATTTTGTGTCATTTATGGGGGATACACCAAGGCCCTCCTATGGCAAGTATTTTCCTGTCGACTTCAACTCATTATCCGAGAACACGATTTAGAAATCATTTATTACCTTAGAGCCTGCATGCCTCAATGGCATGTTTCTTCGCTTTCAACAATGGGTTCACCTCATTGACCCCTGATTGGAATATTCCATCGAGTGTTCGACTTCAAATCATGTATTCACATTCGTTGGATTGTACTAGGGTACCTTGGGAGTCACTGACATCAATGGTGATTTCCCTCGCACTTGTTAACGATTTTCATTAGTAACCGGTAATCAAGTGGTTTCTACCATGTTTTACTTCAACACCTGTAATCACATGGATGGATTCGTACTTAGAGATGATGGAAATGAAGACCCTGGATCTCATCATTTTGGTCCAGGTTGTGACGACGTATTCATAATTTTTTACTGACACATAGATCCACTCTGTATGTCTCGTGGCTATGTCCGAATTTGAACTCTTTTATATCATAGATCCACAGTGTATTCCTGGTGGCTATGTTGAATCACGATGACATGGATCCATAGTGTATATTTAGTGGCCATGACTCACTTGACAGTTATGATTGGAGTCACTTGTGGTCTGAGCATGGGAATGCCTACCTCAGAAAATGGTATGTTATTGTGCAGATGCTTGATTGTTTGTAGGTTCCTGATCAATGCGCTCCTTGTTTTCAATGCACACATTCTACAAAGTATTTCAACTATCATGAGTTCCAGCTTCATACTTTGGGGGGCATTTTGTTACACATTATTTTGGTCACTGACTCACCGCAGTGATCAACTGAAAACATGTGTTCATGTTCCCTGAAAATATTAAAAGAGACTTTCTCCATGGGAAAAGTGGTTTGCTTTCCTCTTTCAAAAACCATGACAAGGAAGGTCGTCGCACCCTGCTATATGCATGGGGTCCAATGATCCATGATCGTCGCACTCTGCCCTAAATCTGGACTGTGATGTCATCACATGTTGCTTGTGCATAGGGTGCGATGATGCTTAAAGAAAAGGAAAAGTAAAAATTCATGAATGTTCTAGAAGATGAGGTGGCCTCCGATCGGTTTGGATCTTACTCGCTTCTCTGATTTAGTGGGATCATCCTAATCTTCTCATCCATCTCTCTTTCACACTATATAAAGAGGGATCTTTCATGGAAAAGGCTAAGGTTTAATAGGCTAAGATTTGCATGGAGAGTTCTACTACAGATTATGCTTGAGAGATTTACTTTAGTTCTTTAAGTCAGATTGTGGATCTTCTTCGTCAAAGGCATTGGAGAAAAAGTGTGTGTGTTGGAGAAAATTTCCATTGAAAGGGGGCCTTGCAACATCAAGGCATGGGTTGTATTCTTCACTTTCCATTCAATATAATGCAACAATATATTTCTTCCCTATAAAGGTGTCTTAACTTTTATTATATAACTCCTTGTTCTTATACATGGAATTAATTGGAATATATATATGTCTTTGTTTTCCCTCTTTGTTGGTTTTTTCTTCTTAGACAGGGTCACCATTCTGTAAACTCAAGTAAGGAGCCACGAATATGACACTAGTGAGGATCAAGTGTTGTTTAAAATGTATGTCACTTGTACCTCATCTAAACTAGTTTATATGCCAATGAAGTTTAAGGTCAAGTATGCATTATATCTTGTTTTGTTCTAGTTTCCCGTGGAAGTTAGCGAGATCTGTTTGTGTCTGCACTTATCGATTAGTCCGATAACAAGGAGGTATAGCAACTTGTTGAGGAATACCTCACTTCAGGAAAGGTACTATTGATTGAGTTCCTGGACCTTTCAGACGCTAAACTTGGCTAGTCGCCTTGTGCTCATCAAATCTGTCCTCCAAGTTATTCCTATTTATCTTTTTTCTTTGCTGGATGCCCCTCAATTTTTTCTTAAAACCGTTCGCAATCTACAAAGAAACTTTCTCTAGCAAGGCCAGAAATCAGGGAGAAAATGGGCCATTGTCAGTTGGGACAAAGTCTGTAAACCAAAGATAAATGGGGGCCTTAGTCTTCGTGACTTGTGCATGCTAAATGAAGTCATGGGTGTCAATATTTGGTGGTGTTAGCTTAAGGATCCGAAAGAACTATGGGAAATTTTATGGAAGAAAAATATGCCCCCCGCTTTAATGAGGCTCGGGTCATCCGGATGATCGATCAGATTCCAGGTTCAAACATATGGAATGCAGCATGGTGTAATCTCCCTCTCATCCAGGAACATGCCTTTTGGGAATTATGAAGTGGATAAGAAGCACTATTCTGGTCAGATTCTTAGCAATAATTTCCTCCCTTGAAATATTTGGACAACATGCATCTCATTCAAGCTCAAATTTCGACTAGAGATACTCTCAAAGTTGCAGATCTCTGGAAGGACGAGCCCCTAACTCCTCACTGTCGAAACTAGAAAGTCCTTCACATTGATCTCAATTTATTAGCTGACTATGACCTAAATCCTTGGAAAGAAGTTTCCCCTTTGAGGAAGGTACGTATTCGAGAGGGCACAAACATCTTACATTGGGGTCATTCTCCTATCGGATCCTTCAAAATTAAAGAAGCCCATAACCTAAAATCTCAGTTTCACCTTCAACCCAAGGAAAACATCTGGCATATTATTTGGAAATTGCAACTCTTGCCAAATATTTCCACCTTCTTGTGGCTCCTTTTCCAAAATCACATACTTACTTGGGATAATCTCTAGAAAAGAGGATTCATTGGGCCTTGAGTATGCACTCTTTATATGCAACAAGAGTAATCTATGGAGCATCTCTTGAATCAATGTCCTTTTAGTGCTGAGATATGGGACCGAGTAGCACAAATCATGAGAAAAATGAATAGAGCCATGGAAAATATAATTCACACCATTGGGAACTAGGGATTGACAACCTTCCATAATCTAATTTTAAATAGGATTTCCTAGTTGCTACCAGGTTTCATTGTTTGAAAAATATGGAAGGAGAGGAATAAACAAGTCTTCCATTCCAATCCTTCTTCGCCCTCATTTATTTGGTCCAAGATCTTTGACAACACTCAAGAAACGATTAGATCTCAACAATGGTCTTATGAAGAACTCTCCTGCAACCCTAGTGAAAGCATCATATTTTCTCAGTGGCATCTAAATATTCACCCAAATCAACCCATCCACAACCCCAATCCTCTCCCTCCTCCCACACACAATTCCACTACCTGGAAATGTCCTCCTCGAGGTTTCTTTAAGTTGAACTTTGATTTTGCATCTAAAGGCAACCCAGTTCTTGTTGGTTTTGGAGTGGTTATCAGGAACAACAATGGGAAAATTAGACACATAATGGCTGGAAATATGGGCTTGGATTCAAACAATTCAACTGAACTCTAGGGCCTTATTAGAGGAATACAACTGGCCTCCAATTTGGGTCTGAATCAACTTGTTATTGAAGGAGACTCCCAAATAATTATCTCTCTGGCCACTAAGATTCTGAATGGATCTGACCCCGCAAAAGTCTCCCATATTTGGCATCTTCTTAGCTCCCTTTAAGTCTTTCATTCCCTCCTACGTTCTAATATTGTTCTCATCCCTTCCCATATCCATAGAGAGGTGAATACAATTGTCGATAAGTTAGCAAATGAGGGGGTTTCTTAATCTGAAGAAGACATCTCCATAGACACCAATCTCCTCCCTACCCCTTCTCTACTAAAAAAATTCTTTGATCTGGCTCATCTAGATTTCTCCTCCCCAGATGGGGTGCCACTTGTTACACATGCAATAAATGGACATAATGTGGATCATCACCTCCATCCTCACATTCCTCTCTCCAATGCATGACATTAACACATAGTCTTTTAGTGAAAGTCTATAGAGTATGGGAAACTTAATGTTCTAGTTTGAGCAAGTGATGAATTTCATTTTTGAAGGTACCATGGATATGATTGTTGTCAATTCGGGTCTAATGGAAACCTATATGGATTGTATAGGTAATATCACCGCGCACTTGTCTGTGGTTCACTTCTTGTATCTTATATTATCCTTGTTTGATGGTCATTCTCCTTCCCTAGCATTGCTCATGTTTACTTGCCTCCTATTTCATTTTCTCCCCTCCCTATGGTTCTCTGGAATTCTCTTTGTCACCATTCCTAGGGATCATGGCAGGCCCAAGTGTGGCCCGAACTAATACCATTATCTAGCCAACCATATTCATCATGCTCCCTCTTCTTTAAGTGCCTAACTCATCCCTGTCTCACCTTCTCCCTCTGTTGAATTACCTCCCATTGCTCATGATGGAGAATAAGACGCTTGGGGTCCAGTTCTAGTTGAGGAGGAATTCCCCCCTGTTCTTCCCCAACTTACTGTCGAACCATCTGTGGTGTCTCTTGTGGATACTTAAAGTTTTTCGGCCTCTTCAACACTGGAGGGTGGCTGTCCTCATGTCTAGTTGTCGGAAGAGAAATGGGGTTGCGCTATTCTAGAGGAGGTGGCTCCCATAGCCATTGAATAAATAGCTCCCTATGACAATTTCAGGACACCATGACTGCACATGAAGATCTTGTGCATTCTGACTCAGCTCCCCTGCATGGCTTCTCAACAAAACAACTACAACTCATATTTACTACACGTGAGGAAATTGCAGATCAAATCCTTCGTCAGTAAATCCTTAGTTGCAGTTTGGATGCACTCTTTGATTCTCTTTCAGGTGAACATTTCAATCAACACTACCCCACCTATTGCTAACCCTTCATCATCACTTTGTCTTGGCCTCAACCTCCTCCAGGTGATGGGAGCAACAACACTTTTGGTGTATAAAGTTATTTTGTTTCGGATTTTACTTTTTTCTATTGTGATAGATACTGAACTCTATAGGATTTCAAGCTAGTTTTGTAATATCTTGGGTCACTTGAACATTTCAGTTTATGAAAATAGAATAGTCCTGGACATGTTTTATCTAGACCCGGGTATGCTTCTGGTTTCCAATTCTGGAAGTTCAGACGCCAAGTCCTTAAGCATATGTATGGATTCTAGATTTTTGAGGTAATATCAATCTTTTATTTACAAAAAATAGATATATCAACTTCAAAAATATATATATATATATATATATATATATATATATATATATAT
>CBVK0102697941.1:0-13174 GCA_900067695.1 Picea abies
TTAAAAGTAAAAAATTTTTATAGTTAAAACATTTGATTGGTGGGTTAAGTATGAGAGAGATGTGCAATTCTCGATCCAGATTATTTTAGGAATGATATGAAGGCAGAGATAAAACATAGATATAAAAAATAATTACACATATATATGGAAAGGAACACAGTAATACAATAAATCTTATATTCTATTAATAATTATCTGAAATACAAAAGACTGTAAAATGCAAAATCACATAAGCTAGCTAAAATGGTGGTAGCTTATCTATGAGAAGAGATGTGTTGGCTAAACTGATTCACAATAAGCTACTTACAATGAGGCTCCAAAGGCCTTTTTACATAAAGAATAAATGAGAAAACCCTAAACATCCAAAAACCTAAACCTAGGAGATGAAGCGCCAAAAGTCTTGTGGGCCCCGATGGGGTAAGTTGGTACATCAACTTCTCGGGGTCATAACTTTTTCATACGATCTTTGTTTTAGGAGAACGATAGCCAGTTGGAAAGGTATATCCATGGAATACATAGTTTTCACTATGGAGGGCCCAAAAATCGTTATTTAGGGCCTCAAAACAGCCCCATAATTTTAGGACCCAAAAAGCTAGAAGCAAACTGCCAAAATGGAAATTGGGCTTTGAGCTAATGGAATAGGTGGGTGGCCACTGATATCCACTTGGATAATTCCTCCCCCCTTAGGAAGAAATGGTATCCATTGCGTCAAGGTCCTATATCAGATGAGGAAAATTATGCAAAACTTGGCTTTTGGTGAGCCACTTGCCCTGATGAAGAAATTGCCTTGCTTTGACGACCCGATAGAGTTTGATAGTCTGTTGGCAGGTGTCCTTTGTCTTGGTATCCATGATCCGATCAAATTTTGATTGTTTGATGTAGGAAGGATTGATTTTTTTAGGGGCCAACTTATTGGCCACATCTGAAGTGTCCAAGAGAGGTGGAAAATATGGTCGGAGTAGTTCCACCTTAAATACTGGGTGCAATACAAGAAAATGAGGAATACTTAATTCAAAAGCTTTCTCACCCACATCCTTGGTGATGGTGTAAGGAACATATAGGAGTGGGAGCATCTTTTGATGGGATCCTGCGAGGTTCTCTTTCTACAAATCCAACTAGAACTTTATATCTCCCACCTGAAATTTGTGTGGTACCTGATGTTAATTGTGGCACTGCTTGTACTTGGCATTGGCTTTCTGCACAATATCATGAACTTGTTGTTGGGTGTGATGGATGCACTCAACAAATTTGGCTTCCAAATCAACCTCTATTTGAGCATGAGATGCCTCTTCCTGTGCAGTTGCAATGGGAAAAGCTATGTCAATGGGGGCTAATGGCTGAAACCCCAAGCACACATGAAAAGGGTTGTGGCCAACATAGATGTGGAGGGATATATTGTAGCTATGTTGAACATAAGAAATGATTTCATCCCATGTGCATGGATTTTTGGAATTATACACTCGCATGATATGGACAATCATCCTATTGACTACCTTTGTTTTGCCATCAGTCTGTGGGTGGGAGGCAGTCTATTTGGTCAGCTTGGCATCCATCATCGACCATAGGATGGACCAAAAGGTGATCAGGAACCTACTGTATCGATAAGAGATAATAGCTTTAGGGAGCTCAAAATGAACCCAAACATGTGTGAAGAAGATCTTGGTGGTGGCCTCGGCTATGATGCTCTTCTTGCAGGGTGCCAAAATTTCCATCTTAGAGAATCGATAGAAGACCACGAAGACACATTCATTCCCATGCTTGGTTGAATGTAGATTGAACATGTAGTCCATGGAGATGGAATCCCAAGGCTTATATGGAGTAGGAAGAGGGGTGTATAACCCCTGTTCTTGATGGCAGGTTTGGAAATAGTGCAAGAAGTGCATGATCTGATGTACTTGAGAACATCTTGTCAAAGATTTGACCAATAAAAATGATTTTGCAGTACTACCACTGCATTTTATACACCAAAATGTCCCGCTTCCCAACTGTAATGAGATTCCCAGATCAACTTTGCAATCTCACTTGAAGGAGCAAAAAGGCAGCTCAGATGGCATAATAACCCCTCCTGGAGACGAAATTTGGCAAATTTTTTTCCTATACTCAATGTCTGATAGGAAGTAGCAAAGTTAGAGTCATTATTGTATAAATGTGGCCACCCGGATGTCTCATGTCCACATGAGTGTAGAACTGTGGTTAGCACTGCCACCAGGGGTTGACTGAGGCAATCTGCGACATGGTTGTTGATACCCTTCTTGTACTTGATATTCAAGTGGAATTGTTGCAGGTACATGGACCACTTTTGTAATGTCCCCAAGGCCGAGCCCAGTTGTAAATCTGATGTAAGAAATGAATTGTAAATATGTGTTATAGGCTGGTGAGCCAAGTTTGTATAAGTCGGTGGGCTTATGTGATTGTTAGGCCAGAGAGCCTAAGGGTTGGAGGCCAAGGGCCTGATTTTGTACTTGTATATATGCCAAAAACATTTAATAAAATTGTAAACACGGCCAGGTGCAGACCAACCACGATGAATGAGTGAAGGGGGGATGAGTTTCCACAGAGAAGGCAAGGGATTAGGGGCTAGAAAGTGGGAAAAGGGGCTAAGTGTTTAGCCTAGGGTGGGCTTAAGCCTAGGAATAATATTTTATTATTATTCCAAAAGAACATGTGCCATTTATATTTTTTATCCTAAGTTCCTGACCAAGGGAAGGTGATGCATGCTGGTGGAATGCATGCAGCCTCCAGGGCGACAAGTGTTGACCCTGGTGCATGCGAATAAAACAGTTTGGGTGGACCATGAGGGGGGTTCACTCTCTCATTCGAGCGGACTACCTGAGGGTCTACGGGCTCTGAGCAGTACAACTGACCCGAGCTCTGCAGAAAAACCTTGTACACCTTCTGAACTGAAAAACCCATGTATACCTTCGTACTGAACCAGAAGCCTGTGATCGATTCTAAAAGAGCTGGTTTCACCTTTGTTTGAATCGAAAAATCCCATGTTGTGTCTGGAGAATCTGTGTGCATCCACTGCCCGAGATCGAGCCTGTGCGTGAGATCGTTGTCCCGAAGCCGTGACCCTGAGCCATTTTTCCATTGTTGAGCCTGTGGAAAAATCCGTGTCTGTTTTTCCGTTGGTTTTGTGGCCACACAGTGTTGGACTGCGTGGGAGGTTTGTTGACCTGTGAGCGATTCTCTCCAGGCGAGAGAGTTCACAGAGGAAGGAGAGAACTCCTAGAAGGAACCCTATAGCTGCCACAGAGCCCGAAGACTTCCAGTCTGGTTTGTTGCTGTAACCCAAGGTAAGGGAGGTTAGTAGCCGAAGGACTGTCCAAATGACAGAGAAGGTGTATACTCCTGGGGTGGAACAGGCATGTGGGGAATGAGGGTCTGTGGGTAGTGAGTGTGGGTGGTTCCTGGGAGAGAATCCCTTCTTGTGGCTGTGTGTTGTTTTCCCTGTAACCTCAGCCTAACCTAGGATTCCTTGTCTCGGGGTGGAGCTTAGTCCCAGCTCAGGGGTGACCCACTGCTGAGCTGATGAGCAGTGTGGTCTAAGGCTGGGAGGTTCGTGGAAGGCCTGCACTTGGTTGGTGGATTCTACCACTGTTAAAAGATAAGTATCTGATTATGTTTTAGTCATGTTTTGCATGACTCTACTGCTTATGTTATCATGATTTCCGCTGTGTATAGGAATTAGTTTGAAACGCTATTGATTGTTAATTGTGGCAGTAACTCATATGAATACTCTGTGTAGAATGTGTTTATTTGTTTATATGCATGTGGATTATATAATACCTATATGAGTTATGTACCAAGTGGTGTTAAAGTTTCCATTTAAGAGTGATTAAGCCATGGTAGCTGAAAAGGTGCGCTACAGTTTGTTATCAGAGCCAAGGTTTCGACACTAAACCTAGATGGGCCAGTGGAGCAATCTTTGGACCGAGAATGCAAGGGGAAATTGGGTCTGGAAGGCCAATTTCAGACCCTGGTTTGCTCCAAAGTGTCAAGGAGTTACTTGACGATTTTTTAAGCTCATGAGGTATAGCGACATTATGAAACTGCAACCAGTGTGGTATAAGTCCACAGGGAGAGAGGACTCCACACCAGAAGTGCTGGAGCTTTAGGATCTATTCGGTAGGGAAGGTGAACCCTCGTGACCGTCAGATATGGAAAGTGTGCACGGGGTTTAAAGCCCTTTGGATTTGCACAGGAGTGTGGAAATCGCGATACGTGAAATCTCGAATTAGTCAGGACCGTCCATCAGAAAGAACGCGTGGGGAGCGATCAACCTTTCGCTGACTCGTAACTTGAAATAGTCAAAGGATGAGTTCGTGAGAATTCACGAAACGTGAATTCATGATTGGATCATAACCGTCGATCTAAGAGAGATCTGGACCGTTAATTGTCCAGGAAGAAATCGACGTTTTGGGAGATGGGAAGTGAGGAGAGGTGAACAACTCTGAAACCCAAAACCCCGAAATCTTGAAACAACCTACACCGTAGATCGTGGGGAGAAGAACTTGACCGTTGGATCAAGTAGTTAAATAGAGAGTGATTTCGAGATTTCGGCAAATGGAAGTTCAAGATGTGTGGATGCACGAACTTCCAATGCCTTAAACCCCGAAACGCCGAAAGGATTTGCGCCGTAGATCTGAGAAAGATATGACCGTTGGATTTTACTAGGAATGGACGTGGACACATGGAGATGTACCACGTGCCAGTGGGTCGAGAAGAAAAGAGAGAGTGGTGGGACCTGATGACGTCGTTAAAAGTGACGTGGACCCTCATGAACGTGCCACGTGCCACCGTGGTTGTGGGTGACCACTGTGCTATGTGGGCCCAGAGGGTAAAGTAAATCGAAATTTCAGAAGTCGGGGGTTGGAAAGGAAAGCAAGTCTGAAAGCCTCGTGGACCGAAAACCTGAAGTCCCGAAGTCCCGAAATCTCCGAAGATAGAAGAATCGTAGCGGATTTTAAGGACAACAACTATGTTGTGGGCCCGGAGAATAAGGAAACCAATTTTTTGGAATTCGGGAATTGAAATGATAAAAGGTTGGAAGTCACTGCAAAATGAACTCCCGGGTGCCGAAAACCCGAAGTCCTCGGTACCAAAAACCCGAAGGCCCGAAATTCCCGAAATGCCGAAAACGAAAGTTTCGAAGACCCGAAAATTGCAGAGCCGAATGAGAGCTCAAAAAACTTATTTGAATCAAAATGTCTTTTTTTCTTGTTCATATTGGTGTATAAATGTTGTGGATTGTTCATGAAGTTTTAATGGCCTGACAAACTTCGAATTGAATTGCACAGTGCGTGTACAGAGTTTAATGAGGGTCAAGACTCCAGTTAACCAACGCCGAGTATGGAATGGGAAAAGGTGCAGATTGCCTCCGAAACAGGAGACGAACGGGAAGGAAAGGATGTCAATGTGGAAGTGGAAGGATCGAACTCCAATGGGCACGGAAAAGAAAAGGATAAGGAAGGACACATAATGAAAATCATTGAAGGATTGCAAAGAGAGGCCCAGGCTCACTGAGATGATAGCTGAAAGCTCATGAAAGTTAGGGATCGGTAGGGTGTATTAAACTTAAAATTTTTGAAGAGCCTGGAAAGAATAGAGAGGAAACTCGAGAAGGGAAGAGACTCAAGTAAGACGGAGAGTCACAGAACCCCTAGGAGAAGAAGGAGATAAAGAAGCGTCAGGACTCTCGAGAGGAAAAGGAGGTCGAGGAGTGGTAGACGACATCTTAGCCGCTCCCAAAGACATTCCAGTAGGGGAACATGCAGTAGTTTGAGCTCGTCTCCTACCAGAAAGCACCGAAAATCTGGAAGGGATGAATTGAAAGGGGAAATCAACAAGATTAAACCGCCTACATTTGATGGTGAACATAAGAAGGAAGAAGATGCTGAAATATGGTTGTTGGGTATAAAGAAATACTTCCAACTACAGAATTATTCTGCCCATGTAGAAGGAAGAATTGCAATGTACCAGCTGAAAGGAAAAGAATACATGTGGTGGGATCAGTTGGTGCAGGTGCAACACATCAGAGAGAAAGAGGTCACGTGGAAGGAGTTTAAGAGGTATTTTGGGAAGAAATACCTGACCAAAAGATACTATGACAGAAAGATGAAGGATTTCTTTGAACTCAAGTTGGGCAGTATGACCATTGATGAGTATGAACGAAGTTTTCTGGAACTACTGAAGTATGTTCCATTCATCAAAGACGAGGCTGTTAAAATTCAGAGGTATCTGAGTGGACTACCACCTTCCATTGGTGACAAGATTCAATATGATGATCCTAAGACTATGGAAGAAACAATAAGAAGGGAGAAATGCTTATATGAAAAACAAAGAGAAAAGCCTACCTTTCGGAAGGCTTGGGATGACCAAAAGAGGTTTAAGAAAGAACAAAGGCAGAAGGGAAACATGCCACCCTTTTTCAAGAACAACCCTTGGGGACAGTCATCTTTTAGAGACCCCAAGAAAGTTGAAGGGAGTGAGCAGATGCCAAGGTCCCCACCTATGGAGTGTTGGGGCTATAAAGGGAATCATAGGTACAGAGACTGCCCCCACAAAAAAGACAAAGAAAGAACTGTCCATACTGTTCAGCAAGCTGAAACAATGGAGGATATGGGTAGCAGAATATCGAGGATCTACACAGCCCTGGACAACAAACAAGCATAATTTCAATCGCACATGATTGAAGTGGAAGGTACAATCAACAACCAACCACTTGTTATTTTAATTGATTCAGGGGCTAGCCATAGTTATATAGATCCTAGAGTGGTGGAAAGTTTTCATTTAACAAGAAGCAAACATGAAAAGTCTTGGTTAGTGAAGTTGGCCACAGGGACCAAGAGGAAGGTCACTGAATTGGTTAAGTCATGTTCAGTGGACATGAAAGGAATGCACACTAAGGCTGAATTGAACATTTTGGCTTTGGGCTCATACGATTGCTTAATTGGGATGGACTGGTTGGACTAGCACCATGCCCTTTTGGATTGCCGTAACAAGAAATTTACCTGCCTGAACGAAGAGGGAAATCCAGTAATAGTCCAAGGAATTCCCAGAGCCGTGGATGTTAGGGAAATCTCAGCCATGCAGCTGAAGAAATGTTACCAGAAAGGCTGTCAATTATATGCAGCTTGGGTGGAAGAAGCATCCCGAGATGTAGTCTCGAATCTGGAAGATTACGAGGTACTCAAAGAATTCAAGGATGTATTTCAGGAGGTACCTGGACTACCTCCGAAGAGGGACATCGATTTTTCTATAAATTTGATGGCTGGAGAAGCTCCAGTTTCAAAGGCTCCTTATAGAATGAGTACGCCAGAGTTGAAAGAGTTACAATTGCAGCTCGAAGAGCTACTAAAGAAGGGATACATTCTCCCCAGCGTGTCACCTTGGGGAGCCCCGGTCCTATTCGTGAAGAAGAAAGATGGGACGTTGAGACTGTGCATTGATTTCCGGTAGTTGAATAAGGTCACTGTCAAGAACAAGTATCCTCTGCCAAGGATTGATGATCTTTTTGATCAGTTGAAGGATGCGAAAATATTTTCAAAAATAGATCTTAGATATGGATATCACCAAGTGAGAATAAATGATGAGGACATTAGCAAGACCGCCTTTAGAACAAGGTACGGTCATTATGAATTCACAGTGGTGTCGTTTGGACTAACAAATGCACCTGTTGTTTTCGTGTGCTTAATGAATGGAGTGTTTAGAGATTATTTGGACAAGTTTTTCATAGTCTTCCTGGACGATATCTTGGTGTATTCCAAGACAGAGGAAGAACATGAACAACACCTGAGAATGGTGCTGCAGGTGTTGAGAGAACACCAGCTATATGCAAAACTGAGCAAGTGCTCATTTTACCAAAGGCAGATTCATCACTTGGGGCACATTATATCAAAGGAAGGGATCGTTGTGGATCCTGAAAAGGTTGAGGCCATTCGAGAATGGTCAGCGCCAAGGAATGTGGCAGAAGTTAGATCTTTCATGGGTCTGGCAGGCTACTACAGAAGGTTTATAGCCAGATTCTCAAAGATAGCTCACCCTATCACTTCCTTTCAAAGGAAGGAGAAGAAGTTCCAGTGGACTGAAGAATGTGAGAGCAACTTCCAGCGATTGAAGCAACTACTAACCAGTGCTCCAATCTTGAAGATTGTAGATCCAAATAAGGATTGCGTAGTGTGCACAGATGCGTGTAAGGAGGGGCTGGGGAGGAGTTCTCAGCCAAGATGGATTTGTAATTTGTTATGAGTCCCGAAAGATGAAAGAGCATGAAAGGAATTATGCCACTCATGATTTAGAGCTAGCAGCAATCGTCCACGCCTTGAGGAGATTCAAATTAAGAACTGACCACAACGGTCTGAAGTATTTATTTGATCAGCCGAATTTAAATGTGAGGCAAACCAGATGGTTGGAGTTTCTATGCGAATATGACTTGGATATCAAGCATATCAAAGGGAAAGAAAATAAGGTGGTTGATGCACTCAGCAGAAAAGTGCACGAATTACATGCTATAGACATTAGCATGTACAGGACTGAGATGAAAGATAGAATTTTGGAAGCTGCAAATACTGATTTGTAGTACAGAAGTCTTGTAGCAAAGCTACAACAGTGCGATAGACCATAGACCAAGGAAAGTTACACCTTGGGAACTAATGGTTTACTTCTGTATAAAAACAGAGTGTATGTACCCAATGTCCGAGAATTGAAGCTGGCAATTCTAAAGGAGATGCATAATGTGGCTTATGTTGGACATCCTGGATATCAGAAGACTATGGCAGCAGTCAAAAGCCATTATTTTTGGCCGGGTATGAGGAAAGAAATTGTTGAATACATCGCCAGATGTATGGAGTGCTAGAAGGTTAAGGATGAGCATAGACACCCAACAGGGTTGTTGTAGCCTTTACCCATTCCTGAGTGGAAATGGAACGTGGTAACAATAGATTTTATCACCGGACTACCTAGAACCAGCAAGCAGCATGATTCAATCATGGTGCTGGTGGACAAGCTTACTAAATCCGTCCATTTTATTCCACTGAAAACCACCCACAGGGCAGCTGATGTTGCTAATATCTTTTTAAAAGAAGTTGCACGCTTGCATGGAATTCCTAAGACAATTGTGTCTGATAGGGACCCGAAATTTACCTCGAATTTTTGGAAAGGACTGTTCAAGGGATTTAGAATGAATCTGAACTTTAGTACATCGTATCATCCTGAGTCTGATGGTCAGACAAAGAGGGTGAACAGGATAATAGAAGACATACTGAGAATGTATGTGATGGACAAACCATCAAGGTGGGAAGACTACCTGTATTTGGTAGAATTCGCCTACAATAATGGGTATCATGCATCATTGAAGATGATCCCATTCGAAGCACTTTATGGAAGAAAGTGCAACACTCCAGTGAGCTGGGATAATCCAGCTGACAAAGCAGTAGTTGGGCCTGAGCTACTCAAAGAGATGGAAGATCAAATGATAAAAATTAAACAGAATCTAAAAGTTTCATAGGATAGGCAGAAACGTTACACTGACAGTAACAGAACCCATAGAGAATTCAAAGTGGGTGACCATGTTTTCCTGAAAGTGAAGACTAACAAGAGTTCCCTGAAGTTGGGAAGTTGCGCCAAATTGGCAGCAAGATTTTGTGGGCCATTTGAGATCTTGGAAAGGATTGGGCCAGTTGCATACATGCTTGCACTACCTGCATCTATGACTGTACATAATGTGTTTCATGTTTCACTGCTTAAGAAATATGTACTTGATGCTAATCATGTTATCGATTGGAATGTGATTCAGGTGGAACCAGAAGGTGTCCTGTAAGTGCATCCTGTGCGCATATAGTACTGGAAAAGTAAACAGCTCCAGAATCGATCCATAGAGCTTATAAAGGTTCAGTGGACCTGGTATGGTCCTGAGGACACGACATAGGAGCATGAAGAAGTTATGCGGGCAGAGTACCCGCATCTTTTTGAAAATTTTGAAAGGCTTGTAGAGATAGTGTAATTTGCACTGAGGACAGTGCAAAAATAAGGGAGGGGGATTGTAATGTCCCCAAGGCCGAGCCCAGTTGTAAATCTGATGTAAGAAATGAATTGTAAATATGTGTTATAGGATGGTGAGACAAGTTTGTATAAGCCGGTGGGATTATGTGATTGTTAGGCCAGAGAGCCTAAGGGTTGGAGGCTAAGGGCCTACTTTTGTACTTGTATATATGCCAAAAACATTTAATAAAATTGTAAACACCGCCAGGTGCAGACCAACCATGATGAATGAGTGAAGGGGGACTGATTTTCCATAGAGAAGGCAAGGGATTAGGGGCTAGAAGGTGGGAAAAGGGGCTAAGTGTTTAGCCTAGGGGGGGCTTAAGCCTAGGAATAATATTTTATTATTATTCCAAAAGAACATGTGCCATTTAATTTTTTTATCCTAAGTTCCTGACCAAGGGAAGGTGATGCGTGCTGGTGGAACTCATGCAGTCTCCAAGGTGACAAGTGTCGACCCTGGTGCATGCAAATAAAACAATTTGGGTGGACAGTGAGGGGGGTTCACTCTCTCATTCGAGCGGACTGATTGAAGGTGTACGGGCTCTGAGCAGTATGAATGACCCGAGCTCTACAGAAAAACCTCGTACACCTTCTGAACTAAAAAACCCGTGTATACCTTCGTACTGAACCAAAAGCCTGTGATCGATTCTGAAAGAGCCGGTTTCACCTCTGTTTGAATCGAAAAACCTCATGTTGTGTCTGGAGAATCTGTGTGCATCCATTGCCCGAGATCGAGCCTGTGCGTGAGATCGTTGTCCCGAAGCCGTGACCCTGAGCCATTTTTCCATTGCTGAGCCTATGGAAAAAGCCATGTCTGTTTTTCCGTTGGTTGTGTGGCCACGCAGTGCTGGACTGCGTGGGAGGTTTGTTGACCTGTGAGCAATTATCTCTGGACGAGAGAGTGTGCAGAGGAAGGAGAGAACTCCTGGAAGGAACCCTGTAGCTGCCATAGAGCCCGGAGACTTCCAGTCTAGTCTGTTGTTGTAACCCAAGGCAAGGGAGGTTAGAATCCGAAGGACTGTCCAGGTGACAGAGAAGGTGTATACTCCTGGGGTGGAACAAGCATGTGGGGAATGAGGGTCTGTGGGCAGTGAGTGTGGGTGGTTCCTGGGAGAGAATCCCTTCCTGTGGCTGTGTGTTGTTTTCCTTGTAACCTCAACCTAACCTAGGATTCCTTGTCTCGGGGTGGAGCTTAGTCCCATCTCAGGGGTGACCCACTGCTGAGCTGATGAGCAGTGTGGTCTAAGGCTGGGAGGTTCGTGGAAGGCCTACACTTGGTTGGTGGATTCTACCACTGTTAAAAGATAAGTATCTGATTATGTTTTAGTCATGTTTTGCATGACTCTACTACTTATGTTATCATGATTTCCGCTGTGTATAGGAATTAGTCTGAAACTCTATTGATTGTTAATTATGGCAGTAAACTCATATGAATACTCTGTGTAGAATGTGTTTATTTGTTTATATGCATGTGGATTATATAATACCTGTATGAGTTATGTACCAAGTGGTGTTAAAGTTTCCTTTTAAGAGCGATTAAGCCATGGTAGCTGTAAAGGTGCGCTACAACTTCTGATGGCGGTCATTTTGTAACTTTCCTTGTGTCTGCATGAATTGCATAGGTCTGTGATCAGTGTGGATGATCGTTTCCTTCCCTAGAATATAATGATTCCTCTGTCGACATGCCTACATAATGGAGTACATCTATTTTTCATAGGTGGGGTATCTTAGAACAATATCAGATAGATTTTCACTATGATAGGCTACTAGATGCCCATGTTGAGTGAGAATTGCACTGATAGTATAATCTGAAGCATCTGTATCAATCTTAAATGGCCGTTGTAGGTCTGGTAGAATGAGGACTGGTGTTGAGAAAAGGTGAGTTTTCGGATCTTCAAATTCTTTATGTTGGGGCATGGACCATACAAACTCAGCCTTCATTCCACCCTTGATCACTTGGATTAGGGCCCAAGCGATATGAGAGAACCCCAACACAAACCGTTGGTAGAAGTTAGCAAGGCCTAAGAAGCTGCAGATCTCGGTAATTGTTTTCGGGGCTGGATAATCATGGATGACTTGGATCTTGGCTGGATCCACATGTACACCCTGCGCATCCATGATGTATGCCAAATATTGGATTCTATGCGTGTCGAAAGAAAAATTCTCCAAGTTGGAATATAACTTGTGTTGTCGCTTGGTGCCCAATTGTTGATTTAGGCTATTTTGGGGAAATGCACAACAGTTTTGGAAAACAGTTAATCAAGGGACCACAATTGGAGTGTGTGTCGAAATTTAAGGAAAATAAAAGCACCGGGAAATATGGAAAGCAATGTGAGGAAGAGGAAAGTCATAGGCAGAAGAAAGGACATCACAACAAGGAAACAATTGGATCAAGGACCAACTGCACAGAGGAAGCTACTATGTGGACAAACCTAATCCACCTAGGGTTAGGGTTTTGGTCATGATGTAAGGGTTTAACCCACTTTTTGTAGTATAAATAGGCATTGTAATATCTGAGGATATCATCTATGAGAGCTTGAGCATGTTATTTTCTTGATGAGTTTTGAGTTGTAGTTACTAGTTTTTTGGTTGAGAGTTGTGTAGTTAATGTTGAGTCAGTTTTTGAGACTTATGGATTGTAACTAAGGGTTAGGTCGCAAGTTGTGGATCTTGGTGTGACACTGGTCAGCCTCACCATTGCTAAATTTATGATGTAATGCATGCAACGCAATATTTTGAGGAAGATGAATAAAGAAGCATAGAATACCAAATATTTGTGGACGTATCCTGGGGGGGATGAACCACGGTAAAATACTGTGTCAATGTGTTAAGAACCTAATACTGAATACAAAAGAACCACAATAGATATACAAGAATAATATGCAAAATCTCCTTTATTACCATCAAACCCTTAGGGTAGGGCAACACCATACAATGGATCTTATTATGGAAGGGATCCTCTCCTGTTCACTTGCCTCTTTGAGGGAGCATCCTTCTATTGAGCTACCGCTCCAAATACAATATTTCTCTTCATGTTTCATTACATTGCTTGAACCCCTTTATATAGTGCTACCATCACCTAAGAACATTCTAGAGGAGGAATCTTCTAGAAGTAGAACCTTCTAAGAAG
>CBVK0102697950.1:0-12028 GCA_900067695.1 Picea abies
AGAGTTGAAGAGTCTCTCTTGTCTTATAAAAGAGGACTCGTTGGATGTAAGAGGGGACTTTTTCCCATTGTGTATATTGTGAATACTATTATTTCGGGATATATGAAGAGCATAAGGCATTTATGAAGTCATAATTGTTGGCAGATGCTTGTGGTACTATTCTACACTTGTATTTGTTGTTTGCATTTTATGGGTATTGATCATGCGATCTGTTTCTGTGCTTAGTATTTAGGATTCTTATGCTATTGTGATTACTAATGAGTTCATGGATGAGGTTACATGTCCCTTCTTCAATTATTTGAGATGATATCTAAAATATCATTAATTTAACATATTCTTGACTGATATAAACTATTGTTATTGTCACAATACCATTATAAACGATGCTCATCTATTAGTTTTTCTCCCACGCGATAGATTATAATTTGTTATATTATATTTTTTTTCTTTCCGTTTAGATTATATTTAGAATTAATTAGAACTCTTTGGGGGGAATTCATTGTCTTTCCCCTCTTTATTCTTTTAATTCTTAGTGGCAACCAGGTCTACATAATGGTCAAGAATGCTACACCAAACAAGAGTAAGTCTAATTGGGACCTGTCATCAGGCATTCTCCCTTACTTGCTTGACAGGCCATTTGAACTTGTCAACACTTGGATCTTAGTTTGTGTTGGAAACCCTTTAACATAAAATGGTTGAAGCGACATATATCAAATGGTTGCATATGAAGGAAGAGTGTGATCTCGTTGGAGGATATGCTTTAGAAAACAGGGGAGCAATTAAATTTAAACCACTATTGAGTAAATGGAGCCTATAGGAATGAATGGAAAAACACGCGCAAACATGTTTTCTTATGACAACTTGCAAATTGTTAGTGTCCACACAACAACCTTTTCAATTTGAGAGTTACAATATGAACATCCAACAAATAAAGAACATGATCTTTGAGGGGGAGATGCCACTTGATATGAACATCCAACAAATAAAGAACATGATCTTTGAGGGGGAGATGCCACTTGCATCTTTGATGGATCTTTACATAACTCTAAAAGGGTTTCTACACAATCATAAAACATCCAAAGTCCATGAACTAAGAAATGAAGTGTCTCATTAGGATAAAGAGGCCATGGTTGTTACCAGAATATGGGAGTTTCTAAATAGTCTTTCCTAAGATATTTTGTTATGTTTTAGTTTAGATTTCAAATTTTGTAATGTACAAAGAGGTTGAACCTTTGAACCAAACTTTAAATGTCTCTCCACTCTTAGAGTATAATAAGAGTATGGTTATAAGGTGGTATCCTATCACCATTTTGTAATAATTGTAATCTTAATAAATATACCTTCCTCGTAATTTTGTAACCAACACCATTTGATTAATATAATTAATGATACTAACACCCCTAGGAAAATGATTAGGATCTATAAAACAAATATTAGAATGGAATGGAACTTTTTAAACATGTTCTGAATGATCTCTTAACATATTTTCTTTATGGAAAAATAAAGAATATGACAATATTTGAGGTAAACTTTGGGACAAGGTGACAACTAAATACTTACATTAATAACTCTTCACTTGAAATCTATGATCCATGCTCACATTAATACACAATAATAATTATTGAAGTATATGCATATCAATTATCCTTGCTTAGTTACCAATAGACTAAGATACTCCCAAATTCCACAATAACAATTATTGAAGTATATGCATATCAATTATCCTTGCTTAGTTACCGATAGACTAAGATACTCACAAATTCCATTTGTGACCCATTTGAGTTCTACTACAATTTGTCAACATATCAAGAAATTTCTTAGTGAAATCAACGATACCATCATATCAAGAAATTTCTTAGTGAGATCAATGACACTATCACTGATAATTTACGATGCAAGAGCATCTTGTTGTGGCACTTCAGAGAACTTGGATTGAGGGTGAAAGTAGCCCCTACCACCTCCAAATTTCCCACAATTGTTATATGAGGGCCATAGATTGGACGACCCATACACATTTCAAAGGGGGTCAGCTCCAAGGTGACATCATCCTCTTTTTTCCCTCAAAATCCACCCACATTGTATTGTTTTTCTTATCATCCAAAGGTCCTCACTCCTCTCTACTTGGGTTTTATTTTATGGATAATACCAAGTTTGTCGGGGCTCAAAATAATTCCCCCTTGGACAAAATTTAATGGATGGTTAAGCATTTTTATTAAGGTTTTAACATTGAATTTATTTTGGTAAGTGATGAGGAAACCACTTGGCATTTGTTGATGGGATGAAATTCATGCCTCTTTATGGGAGGTTGTTGGAGTTTATAGGGGAAAGGGTTTTTAATTTAATATGCAAAAGGGAAATTATTATTTTCCCATGAAGAGGAAGATAATATAGAAGTTGAGAAGAAGAGACGTAGAGGACAAGAAGAGAACATAGAGGTTGAGAAGAAGAAAAGAAAAGGGAAGGGAGCAACAAGAGAACCCTAGAAGTAGCGGAACATACCACCTCCAAATTTCCCACAATTGTTAGATGAGGGGCATAGATTGGATGACCCATACACATTTCAAAGGGGGTCATCTCCAAGGTGACATCATCCTCTTTTTTCCCTCAAAATCCACCCACCCATTGGATTGTTTTTCTTATCATCCAAAGGTCCTGACTCCTCTCTACTTGGGTTTTATTTTATAGATAGTACCAAGTTTGATGGGGCTCAAAATAATTCTCCCTTGGACAAAAATTAATGGATGGTTAAGCATTTTTATTGAGGTTTTAACATTGAATTTATTTTGGTAAGTGATGAGGAAACCACTTGGAATTTGTTGATGGGATGAAATTCATGCCTCTTTATGGGAGGATGTTGGATTTTATAGGGGAAAGGGTTTTTAATTTAATATACAAAAGGGAAATTATTATTTTCCCATGAAGAGGAAGATAATATAGAAGTTGATAAGAAGAGACATAGAGGAAAATAAGAGAACATAGTGGTTGAGAAGAAGAAAAGAATGAGAGAGAAAAGAAAAGGGAAGGGAACAACAAGAGAACCCTAGAAGTAGCAGAACATACGAAACCCGATTTTAGTTAAGTGTTGTTTTAAATTTCTCTATAGATATTTGTAAGTCTTACTGAGACTAAGACCGACATGCATTTATTTTTAGTGTTGTGCAAAGAATTTGGCCTTTTAAATTGAGAGACAAAGGAAAAATGAAGGGAGCAACAATATAATCCTTGTAGTAGCATAAAAAAAGAAACATAGGTTTAGTTAAGTGTTTTTTTAAATTCTTCTTTAAATATATGTAAGCCCAGATGAGACTTAGATTTTAGACTGTGAGTCCCTAGACAAACATAAATCCTAAGACCACCTACTTATGAGTTGTTATCATTTTCTATCAATGAGGTGTTGTCATTATCCACCAATGAGTTGTCAATGAGATCTATATCTAGAGATGGTCGAATCTATGTACAATAAATTGATATCATGAGATGAATACATGAGTTGAGAATATGGCTTAAAGCCTTTTCCACCAAGTTCTTGTCTTGTCTTGATTTCTCTATTTCTTAACATGGTATCAGAGCTCTTATGTTTTTAAGGGCATGATAGTACCATAATAGTTTTCCACGAACATTTTGCGACTTGAAAGTTAATGATTGTGTATGAAAGATATGTTTAGTATTAAGAGTCTCAAAGCAATTATATATCCATGGTAGTGATCCATGAGAAAGAATCCACACTACCTACACCAACGGAATGCAAATCTACACTCGTTTGAATATGTAATGGAAAAGAAAAGGTCATAACTCTCTACATGTTTTAATGATTTAAGGTTCTCTCTCTATATAATATATATAATTTCATTGGATATCTTGATACTCTATGGTAGAGTGTAAGGTGGTTGTGCTCCATGATATTGAAGTAAAAGTGATATAAGTATTGAAGGCCAAATTGAGAGGTAACATGTTTAATATATGGAGACAATGGTTGGTACAGTGCAGTCCATGTAAACATTTGTTTTCTCATATTTTTTTGTAGTGATTACACCCAAATAATTTCCCTTCTCATGCATCTTGTTGTCAACAAACAAAAAATAATTAGAGTAGGCATCGACCTAGATTTGAAATATAAATATGTTTGGATTCTTCATAGATATAAATATATGAAATCTAGATGTGAATCGACCATAGATTTTTCTACGCATTCATATTATAACTACCAAATTACCCTCTAATTTGACAATAACAATGTTAAGGTTTTCAACATAGATGATAGATTGACTGCTACATATTGTTATCTTGTGGCATCTCTTTTGTTTCAACCGTTGTTGTAAGTATGTATTTCTAGATCTATAGTTTATTAGCTTATTCTGGATTTCATTTATTTCCAATTCGATGCCTTCATTCTTAAGCCATGACAAGTTTGCTTGATCTAGAGATCTGTGTCTCTCCTTTTTTATAGCACTTATACCCATTTTCCATTGGTCACCCGAGCTTGTTGGTGGTTTCCTAGAAGATTCATGGCTAGGTTATAGCTTACTCCCTCTCATGTCATATTGGGATGCACTCTTGGTGGCTCCTCATTACACTTATCATAGCTCCATGAACCATTTCCTATAGTACACTTTGATCTAGATAATGACCCGTGTTTAGATTGTTAGTTCTCATCTCGACATACACCTCCACATAGTAAGCATTTTATCTAGTTTATGTGCAAATACACAATGAGCCTCGCTCTCTAATCCATTTCATAAAACCCTTGAAATCAATCCCTTTGATGTAGTACAATACAAATATGATGAGTAGTGTGAAGAAGTGATCATCGATATTTACTAATAATCATCAAATCTATCTCCAGGTCTATTCTAATATAGACTATATCATGCTGCATTTGGTGAAGAAGACAACCCAATACCACCCACAACAAACACCACTTAGAAAGAAAAGTAAAAGAATTTGGTGAAGAAGACAACCCAATACCACCCACAACAAACACCACTTGGAAAGAAAAGTAAAAGAATTTGGTGAAGAAGACAACCTAATACCACCCACAACCAACACCACTTGGAAAGAAAAGTAAAATAATTTGGTGAAGAAGACAACCCAATACCACCCACAACCAACACCACTTAGAAATAAAAGTAAAAGAGTTTGATTGGAAGTAATTTATTTATTTGTTATTTCCCACTGTCCCACCTGGGTAGGGAAATAACACAGTCCCTTCTTTACAATGAAATAATTCTTTTTATTGAAGAAAGCAAGATTGAGTGATACTATTATATCACTACATGAGTAGTGAATTAAGTGGTGCATGGGAAGTTATAAACACTCATTACCCTTTTTTCCTCAATTAAGGAGAAAGGAAACTTGATGTTCTTCTTCATTTCATTGAAATGAAGTAAAGATAGATTTTGGAAATATGATTTAATTTTAAAGGAAGAGAAAGGAATCATGATGTTATTTTCATTGAAATTAAGAAAACATATACTCGTTGAAATATGAGAAAAGACGAAGACAATATATTCTCATTGAAAAGGAGAAAGAAAGATTAGTTGAGAGATTTATGTTTTACATATGTTAACAAAAATATCATTTTTCGATGGTAGATGTGTCTTAGACCTGTCCTTAAATCATAATAAGAGGGTCTAAGGACAATTGTGCTCATGGATGGTGGATATTTTCTTGGGTGCTTATGATGTTTTATGTCATTTCCCATATTATTATAAATAATAATAATAATAAAATGAATAAAATAATTCTCCTAAAATGATCATAATAAGTACTTATGTGAATAAAAAATAATAAAGATGTATATAATAATTTTCCTAAAGGAAGTCATAATAAGTACTTATTAAGAATATTTGGGTAATTAAAGAAAATGGTAAAATAGGTAATGACAATCTATGGAAAAACCCTAAAAATATAATAAAGAATTCAAGTGGATCTTAGGGATTGAATTCTTGGATTCTATATAAGGAGGGAAACGAAGGAGAAAATGACATCTCTCCTTGGATGGTTTATAAAGAGAACGAGGCTAAGGAATTATTGGCATAGTAGTAGATTGAAGGCTCGAGGGTGACCCGTTGTTGAAGATTTAAGT
This sequence comes from Picea abies, assembly GCA_900067695.1. Taxonomy (NCBI): domain Eukaryota; kingdom Viridiplantae; phylum Streptophyta; class Pinopsida; order Pinales; family Pinaceae; genus Picea; species Picea abies. Next base: position 6,086 of record CBVK0102697950.1, read on the forward strand.
AGCAAGGTCTATGGTTGGGAGGAGAGTAGCCACCCACTTCCTGTTTCAATTGGTAAAATAAAATATCAAGATATGGATATGTTTCAGAGGTCATAAGATTGTAGGTACATGGTTTCCAGGTAAGTTAATCTCCCCATATTCCTAGCAAGCTATGAAATGTCAATCAAGTATCTCTATTTTATTAGATCTAGTTTGTTAATTGTGGTGTTTTCCTATGTATTAGATTTATCATATTTAGGGATATGACATATGGTATTGAGGTGGTTTCAACCCTCAAAGCCTATGGAATTACCTAAATAGGTTGTATATTTGATAATAAATGAAAAATAATGTGTAAATATTATACTAGACTTGATTTTTGTCTTCAATGAATGTCTGCATATTGCATACCAATTATTCATGAACCATATATGCAACCATTACTCCGATTTGAACATTACCTACTCTTATTAAGTGTTGCTTCCAAGTATATTTATTCAAATATAGTCTATTTGTATGTTATGTAGCTGGATCTGTTCTGGAATGACAAAGCTTCATGAAAATTTGTATGGGAAACATTTGCATAGTGAGTTTGTTTTCTTTTTTGTGAGGACATGGGCAAGTACTATTGTAATTGGTTTTGTTTCAAGCATGGTTTTGGACACCATGCAACATTTATATAGCAATAGATAGAAAACATGCTTTTCCAAAATGACGACGTAACATGGAATGCTTTCAAACTATTTGATCCTGATTGTATGGCTGAAATTAACATCAACCCCTGAATTAGGGTTCGATGATCCATCTTTAGGGTTTAATCCAGTCATAGAATTTGATTCCACGTGTGTCTTGATTGTTATATAATAATTTGCCATATGAGTATATTTTTAAAATTTCAACTCATAGTTCAACCTATATGGATAGTTTAGGCATTAATTTTGAGTTTTTATAGTTTATAACTAGTATACTTGACATTTAACAAAATATTATAGTGGCCCAAAGGTTCACAGGTTTTTATAAACCATTCAACTTTTCTACACAATAAAATTTAAATTTATTTTGATAATTTAATGTTTTAAAGCAGTTAGTTTGGTTATGTTAAAGATGGTTAAAGTCCTTTTGAAGATAATGTATGGTTTAAATTTGAGAAGATTCCTAAGAAAGGATCATATGAGAGGCTCTAATGGAAGAATTTAGGATCCTTGAGTGGAAGAAATCATTGAAGAACAAGAAATACTTCTTAAAGACAACCAAGCTTCACTTTCTCTATTGAAACACTCATTTTGTTGGCTTTTCATAACCCATCATTCACTATAAAGACAAATATATATTATAATGAACATGCATTGGTTAGTAATAGTTCTAATAGTGTGTTGTATATTTGCTTGATCAAAACCTCCAATATTGATGATTCATTTATCAAGATGTTGAATTCATTTATACATTCAAAAATACATTTTAAACAATATAAAATGGTGATTTCACCAAGATTTGTTTCATTGGATTTCGATGAAAAAGTTCAAAAATTCAAATGTTTAGACAAATATAAAGTTGAAGACCCTCCAAGAAGGTATGTATGCAGATTCTAAACAGAGAACAATGTTGAATTTATATTAGAGAGTAAATGTTGATGTAAATTCCAGTGTAATTAGGTGATCATTTTGAAGATATGTCTTTGGCCGCATGAGAATTTGAATCGAGTAACTGTTGGAAATAAAATGATCAAAGGTCCTATGACATTCATCAAAATAGACTGATCTAACCCTTGAATTCAAATACACTAGCACAATTGTGATATATTTTCATAATAATTGAGCTTAATATCCTTGTATTTTACACTTTTCCTCAAGAGAAACTTGACTACGGTCATGATATTTTTTCTTAATAATTGAACTTCATATCTTTTTTTTTCATAGGTATCCCATGGAAAAATTCAACCTCCTTTGGATACCACAACCTCCTTCCAATAATATAAATCTTGAAGTGGTTGTAAATACAAAACATCTTATTTCATCAAACAATACCAATGACTTTCCTCCAAACAACTCAGAAGGGAAGGGCATTAACTTCAACTCTGGACCATCACAAGGGAAAATCAAATTAGTGATTTTGTATTTTGCAGAGATTGAAACACTAAAATCCTTTGAATCAAGATATTTTCACATCAAGATAAACTTAGAAATAATGGAGAAACTATTTGTTAGATAGTTACATAGTTACGATTGTGTATTTATTTAGACCTAGATCCCATTTTCTAGTGATTTGCTCTATCTCCCTGAACTGAATGTATTCCTTTATAATCATGTATCTTTATTATGGAATTTCAATGGAGTAAGCAGTTCTTCTTTGGCTATCTCTGGGTGTAGTCTCTCACATGAGAGCATCCAGATTCATTCAGTCAATTTGTCTTTCCATTTTTACGTTGGTATTAGAGCCTGGAATTGAACGTAGAGCTAATTGTTTATCATTTGTTGTTGGAGTGAGGAACTACATGTGTGCTAGTCTCAGATCCTTGGTCGTTGGAGTGAGGAGATACCTACATGAAGTCTCAGATATGCGTGGGGCATAACTATCGTTGAAACTGCGTGAAGATTCAATCCTTGTTGGTGTCTTAATATATTGTTGTTGTTGTTCCTATGGTAGAGTGAGAAGTGTTACAACCATTGTGGAAGGAGCGCCTGGTAGGTGGGAAGAAAGACACCATTATATCATGATTGGAGATATTGTTTCTATCATTTGTAAGGAGGATCACATGAATAATTCATGGGAAATGTGTTTTTTCCCTAGCATTAGAAGAAGCTTGGTATTTCGAGCATCTTTCCAGAGGAGCAGCCAGAACTAAAGATAGTGGAGAGAAGCCTACATATCGACTGGGTTTGTAGATCATTAATCATATCAGAGAGTTTTTGTTGAGGCCATGGTTGAGGGTCACTGCCGCAGAGTGGTTGGAGTGTCGGCGTTGGTCTGTCGCTTTGCTCTCAGAGCTCCCTTCATGTATCATTGTTGCATACGGTATCGTGGAGGTATCATTGCTGCATGGAGGTATCGTGAAGCCTGTGTGGAGTGCCAAAGATTGTTGGAGTTCCACTTGCTGCACATTGGAGGTGGAAGGAGTTTGTAGACTGGGTCATACCATATATATTGGTGTTTCGAGGTCATGAGTGATCTTTGAAAGTATTTCGACTTTTACCTCTCTTCGACTTTTATTCTCTGTGATTTTTTTTTCATTTCACTAGATTGTTGCAACTAGAATTGCAACGTGGATACTTGTTTGAGAAAATACCAGGCGTGTGATTGTTATGTTGACTTCCTAGAAGGAGAAGGAGTTTACAGGGATGGCGAATCCACTCGTAGAAACCTATCTCAATGAAGCCAATAAATTGGATGGCTCAAATTACACTAATTGGAAATTCAAGATGCAGACCCTAATGGAAGGGTATGGTGTATGGACGATCATAAAATGAGATGAAGCAGAACCCGATGCAGATAGAGGTTCAATAGCAACGTCAATCCAAGACCGGGACAAATGAGAAAACAAAGAAAAGGTACTGTTAAGAATGTATGTGAAAGATAGTATAATTCCTCATATTAGGGATTGTAAGACTTATACTGATACTTGGAAAACAATTAAGGATTTGTACAAGATTAAAAATACAAATCGAATTATTTTCATGAAAAGTAAATTGTTGATTATTAAAATGGAAGAAAATGAGTCTATTAATGCTTTTGTTGCAAGAATTAAAGAGTTGAAAGACAAGTTGGGAGATATAGGAGAAACAATATCTAGTATTGATCTTGTCACAATCACTTTAAATGGAATGCATGAAGATTATCAGATGTTTATAACATGACTTGTAGCAAGAGAAAAAGGCTCCCACCTTAGAGGATCTTACATGAATTTTTCTGTAAGAAGAAGAGAGGTGCATGAACTTCAAGCCTCAAAATCCATACTTAGCACTATGGACAAAGAACAAATTCTCTAGAGGGAAACAAGGAGAAAGATTTAAAGGTGGAAGTCCATTTCAGAGGAAGTCATTTCCAAAGCCAAATCAAGGTATGTTATTTCCAAATCCAAATCAAGTTATGTCATATAACAAAAATAAGCCTAAGTGTTTCTATTGTGGTAGGATTGGGCATATTTCCAGAGAATTTTATAAGAAGAAAAGTGATGAGGCTATATATAAATGCAAAAAACATTCAGAACACTTTGCAAAAGAAAACCCGAATTTTGATTCAAAGGATCTCAGATTGTTTGTATCTAATGTTGCATTGTTTGTTGAAACTAATGATGTTGACGCATGGTTTGTGGATTCTGGAGCCTCAATTCACATGACATGTAAACAGAATTGGTATGCAAACTTTAAAGAAACAAACAATGGTGCCCACATTTATCTTGGAGGTGATCGTGCATACCAGATCAAGGGATATGGAGACATTCCAGTAACACCCCCAAATGGCATTGTCAGGAACATTCGAAATGTTGTGTATGTCCTTGGGATAAAGAAAAAATTAGTTTATGTGTCTACAATTACGTATCAGAATTTGAAGGTCGAATTCTTCAAGACATATTTCATAGTGAAGGACTTGTTGGATCATTACAGACCTGTTGCTTCAGGAGTTAGAGTTGGAGGTCTGTACAAACTTGATGTTACCAACAAGAATCATCAAGCATTGACTTTTGCAACCATGCCAACATAAAGTCTTGGGCACCTGAGGTATGGTCATATCAATTATCATGATTTGTTGTTATTACAAAAACAAAGTATGGTTGAAGGACTCCCTATTTTGAAGAATGAAGAGCTGGAGGTTTGTACAAACTTGATGTTACCAACAAGAATCATCAAGCATTGACTTCTACAACCATGCCAACATAAATTATTTGGCACCAGAGGTATGGTCATATCAATTATCATGATTTGTTGTTATTACAAAAACAAAGTATGATTGAAGGACTCCCTATGTTGAAGAATGATTATATTGCTTGTGAAGGTTGTGCATTAGGGAAAATGCACAGAGATGAATTCCTCTCTAATTCTGATAGGAGAAAAAGAGATGTATTAGAACTTGTGCATACTGATGTTTGTGGATCAATGCACACAAGGAATTTAGGAGGTGCTTATTATTTTCTATTGTTTTTTGATGATTGCACAAGGTACACATGGGTGTACTTCCTTAGGAAAAAGAGTGATGTTTTTTAATACTTTAAGGAATTTAAAAACATGGTGGAGAAGCAAATAGAGAAGTTCATAAAAATCCTTTGTTTAGATCAAGGGGGAGAGTACATATTGGGGAACCTCATCAAGTATTTCAAATATCATGGAATAATACAACAATTTATAGTACCACACACTCCACAATAGAATAGAGTTGCAGAAAGGAAAAACTGAACTTTGGTGGAGTGTGCACACAGTATGATGAAAGGTAAGAATCTATTAAATGTTTTTTGGGATGAGGCCATTAGTACTATTGTTTATTTAAAGAATAGAAGTCCAACAATGTGTCTTGATCATAAAACTCCTTTCAAAGCCTTGTATGGTTCCAAACCAAAAATTCATAATTTGAGGGTATTTGGGTGTAAGGATTTTCCATTTATTCCAAAGAAGAATAGGAAGAAGCTTGATGCTAAAGACATCATATGTATTTTTATAGGGTACTATTCAAAATTTAAAGCATATAAATTATTTGATCCATCTACTCACAAAGTGTTTGCGAGTAGAGATGTATTTTTCCATGAGCAAGAAGAAGGAAGTAATAAAAGCAATAGTCATGAAGGATGGCATGTTCTACTTGAAGATGAAGAGATCAAAGAAGAAGTTAAAGAGCAGTAGTAGCAGTAGGAAGATGCATCCAGTGACATGGATACATTTAGCAGTGAAGAAGGATCTTCACAAAGTGGAGAAGAAGACACTATCCAATTAAGAAGATCCTCATGACAGGTTCGTCCACCTGAAAAGTATAAAGACT
>CBVK0102697961.1:0-20169 GCA_900067695.1 Picea abies
CCGAGATCTACACTCTTTCCCTACACGACGCTCTTCCGATCTCACTTCAAGATTCAGAGCATTTGCCCAACTGAGACTACTGGAGTACTTGGCTCACTTGTGGGATGTGAACGAGTAGGAATTTCATGTGGGTACCCACACACTCACTATAGATATCGAGGATATCTATTTCCTGATAGGACTATCTCACTGTGGTTCACAGGTGACACTTACAGGTATCAGGGGTGGAGGCGATCCTATCAACTACTAGATCAGTCATCATTGTGTGTCAGGAACCGAGAAACATAGTGGTAAGATCGCTATCAGGGATGTCTAAGATTTACCTCTACGGACTATCCTCTATACGATTACTCACCCAGAAGGGAGTGAAATGCCCCACATGGCTCTACAGAGCCATTTTCAGTATGAATTGGAGTGTATGGAGCCCCGAGTCTTCAACTGGTGCGAAGGGGTCCTAAAAATCATGAAGAAACAACTTACCAAGTGCAAAAATGGTGGGTTAAATGTTTTTGGATATGGGACTATCTTGGTATCCTTCTTCTTGGAGAGGATCCCTGTCCTACGCTTGAAAGTGGAGTGGGGTATACCCTCTCCACAGGATCCAAGGATGAATAGGTGGGTATATCTCATGGCACGATGTGGAGGCGATCACATCATCAGGTATAATGATGTCTTCTTCTAATGGATGATGACTCAAATTCTCATTGTCGATGATTATGCATACGTTGGGTTAGAGTTTCATGGAGATCCAGACATAGCTCTTCCCGAAGGTTCCCAGTGGGGGGACATAGGTAAGAAGGAAATTTTGATTATATAATGTTTTTTTTATTTTTAATGATATTAAATGTTTTTTGTGTTGTTTATCCAATGACTAATCGAGTGCTCTTCAATAATGAAGATGTGGGACCTTATCGTCCTCCAGGTTCATCCCCTATCCAGAGGTGAGGTGAGAGAGTTTTCGTATCAGGAATAGCTGCTACCTATTTCAAGACCATAAAACAAAACTTGGAGGGACTCACCATGAATGTCCCTGATGCCACAATAGATGATATTTCTAGCCATTACCAATGCCACACAGTGGGCGTATCTGCATCCATCGGTCAACTGCTCCGTAGAGTAGCACGGGAAATTGCATGTTATAACGAGCATCATCCTTTATGATTTGTTGTATATAAAGCCATGTGCTTCTTGTTTTTGATATTTTGGTCTTCAGAAAAAAAAACTTTTTGTAAAATTTTATCATTATTAATATGAGGCTCTTACTGGCTTACTCGTTTTATGTACAAGGTGTGATTGGATTTTATAAATGTCTCAAATGTTTGTCTAACACATAATTAGCCAATGCATTTGTTAATGTATTTAGACATCTAGGAATGTGTTGATATTCAATGTAATCAAAATGACGTTCCAAGAGGCGAATTCGTAAATATACCCTTAACAAAGTAGAACTCTGATTGGAATAAACATTACTCAACTGTAGTACTACTAAATGTGAATCGAGTGGTACAATAATATGATGGATTCCAAGTGAAACAATGTCAGTTAATGATTTGATAACTGCATTATATTCCGCGATATTATTAGTTGCACGACCAAGGAAAGCACCATGTAGACTGATTAATTCATTCGTAGGTGCATAGATTGCCCAAGAAGTAGACGCTAAATTTTGAGTACTGCGACTAGTGTGATCAATGAAGCCAATTTAGGGTAGCAAATACACCGACATATGGAAACCAAGCACAAATCAAGGTAAGCAGTCGAAAGGTGGAACCAAAAATGAAAAAGTACACAAGTATGATACACTAAAAATACACAACATTCATGCAAAAATGATTTAAGCATAGTAATTCTTCAAGTAAAGCCCATTTTTGGGTTCACTCAAAGGAATTCCATCATAATATACCATCTCATAAGCCCCTTTCTCCAACTCTCATTTCACAATATAAGGACCCCGCCACATGGGCTCAAATTTATCGGCCCCTAGCAAATAACGATCTTGCTCGTAAACAAGAACTAGATCACCTTCTAAAAAAACACATGGCTGGCATGCTTTTCATGTTGTGCTTTCACACACCTTTTTTGAGTTTCAATAACTAAGGCAGCATCATGACGAGTTTCATCTAATTGTATCAAGTACAAAAGACGTTCCTCTTTAGTAGAGTTGTTATGGAGAAGTTTGATGACTAGTTTCAAAAATGGAATTTTACATTCAATCGACAAAATTGCTTCGATACCATATACTAACTGGAAAGGTGTGAATCCTATCGTAGACTTAACAGATGTCTAATAGGCCCATAATGCTGAGAAAAACATCGTGTGCCAATTTGAATTATGAATTCCTACCATCCGTCGAAGCATAGTAGTGAGAAATTTGTTAATTTATTCAACCTAGCTATTGGCCTATGGATAATAAGGGGTTGAGTTTTCATGGAGAAGACCCAAATTCTCAGTAAGTTCAGACATCATGAAATTACAAAAATGACTACCGTGATCAATAATGATGGCTTGAGGGATACAAAATCTCGTAATTATACAATTAAATATGAACAATGTTGTAGTTTTCCCGGTATTATCAAATGTAGGCATTGCCTCGACCCATTTAGTGAAATAATCCACAGTTACAATAATGTATCCATGCCCCCTAGCCGAGCGAGGGTTACATTTCATGAAGTCAATGCCCCATTTAGGGAATGGACCAACATAAACTACAAGGTGAAGAGGAGTAGGGTGAGATCAAATCTTATTGTTGTAGGTTTTGCAAGCGTGGCATTTCTGGATGGAAATAATGAAATCCTTAAACAACGAAGGCCAGAAATAACCATCTTGTAAGATCTTTTGGGAAATGGCATACCCATACATATGACCTCCATATGCTCCATAGTGATAGTCATTCAAAGCTTTTCTCAGCTTCATCGTAGGTGAAACATCGTCAAAATATGGAATCAATACCACGACGGTAAAGGGTATCACCAAGGATGATGTGTTGACGAGATTGATACCATATACGATGACAATCTGTATTAGAAAGATCAGGACAGAAAATTTGTTTTGGAGATAGATGATAATATCTTTGTACCATACGTCATCAGAACTGATCAGAAAGAGGGATTCGTCAGGTAAGGAATCCTATGTCACATTTTCTGTCTCAGTAGAGGGAAGGTCACATATCAATTCAGCAAAAACTAGAGACTTATTTGAATTAGCACGTTCAAAATCCAAATAAAACTCTTAGAGAATAACTATCTATTTAGAGTACTTTCCCCCCAACAACTGTCGAGTAAGGACGTGTTGCATGGGGTTACAATCGAAAATCACTGTGATTCTGTGGATTAAGATGTAGTGACAAAAACGTTGAATAGCCTGAACAACTACCAAGGCTAGTTTCTCCACATGTAAATATTTGGTTTCGGTAGTTGTATGCGGTAATAACGATGGCATAGAAAAATGGCCCATAAATGTGTCGGGTGATCTTGATGACTCATGGAATGCATCGGTATATCATTTAGATAGGGTTGTGCAATGTGCTTAATTTCATGAAAAGCATAAGACATAGCACGTTGAAAAGTCACCCCAACGTTTTTGATACAAAAGGAAGTTTCTGATAGGTGAAGGTTCCCCAAGGGAAAATAAAAGTAGTATTGTGTTGATCCATGAGTAAAATATTGATTTTGATTATAGGTGGAGAAAATTTCCATCAAGGAGAAGATTTCACTCTCGCCATAGTCGTCAACAATCTGGTCAATGAAAGTGGTTGGATAATTTTCCTTAGGAAAATATTTATGTATATCCTTATAAACTACACACACATAGATCATGCCTTGTTTCTTGTTTACTGAAACAGGATTGGACATGCAATTATTCAAAGCCACAAGATAGACAAAGCCAACTTTAATAATTTTTTCAACTTCAAGCTTAATATCAACAACTTTATGTGGATGTATTGGGTGAAGTATCTGCCAAATGGGTTTAGCATTTGGATAGGTCTTAATCTCATGCACAATAATATCAGGATCAATACCTAACATTTTTCCATAACTCCAAGAAAAAATGTCACATAATTCTTGGAAAAGGGCCTTATAAGTGCAGACCTCATCACTAGAACATGAGGCACCAATATGAACATTTTCCATGACTCTGGGTTTAATCAATATGTCAAGAGGAATGGTAGGTGAAATGTTACTGAAGTTCCCTTCATACAAAACATCGTGTGTTGACTCAAGAATAGAAGAAATAAAATAACAACAACGGTAGACAGATTCTAAATATGTTGGTAACTCTCCATGGTCTCTTATTCTAGGAAGAGAATAGAACAATGATTGCCATCATCCCATGGAGTATCTTCCATATACATGACCGACATGATTATCTCATCTGTAGGAAAGATCATGCAGAACAGATCGGGAGATGTATCACAAAGAGAAGGAGGAGAAGGAGTTACCGACTGAATAGCTTGATAATTTGATTCCACCTTACTTAAAGGAATCCTTTCATCGTAATAGATATAATCACCAGAGTTAGGTACTATCCATGGGTCACAAGACTCAGGGGTTTCATGAACGAAGGTTGATATCAGGTTAATCGAGGTGACAAAAGAAGGAGGAATATTAGGTGGTGGAATAGGAAAAGTACCCATCAAGGATGAAACTTTTAAATGAACCACACCGACATTCTCATAATCTGGATGTGTTTTCGAGGTAAAAGGTACATTTCTAGTATGTGAATTAGAATTAAATAAGGCCAGTTGGTCGACAATAATGACCTTTCCTTGGTGCGGGAAATGTAACACATAGAAAAGGGTAGACACAACTACGCACATGGAATCAATCCAACTACGACCAAGTAGAAGGTTATAATCAAGAGGTGCATCAAATACCTCAACCTCAACATTGACCGATTTACCTTCTAATGTAATAAACAATGAAGGAAGAACACTGTAAGCTTTAAACCCCGTACCTTTAAAATATTTAAGAGTATTGTGTGACTCAGTAAGGGAAGGGGAGCCAATAGCTTTCCAACAAGTAACAAACATAACGCAATTCGAGGCTCCTTCATAAATAACGGTTCGACAGATATTCTTATTTTCTACAACAACTTGGATCTGAAACACTAATTGAGGAGGAAATATTGGAATATGATATTCTGAGTCAAATATTATCAAATTAGTATTGGTAGGATCAATTCCACCAATAGGATTTAACAACATCTTCCATTTGGTAGGAAAACTTTAAAGGAATTCGAGAGCTGACATCGTAGAGGGTTCTTGCGCAAGGTCTTCGACAATACTGTAGTTTTGGGAAGCATGTGCATGAGGATTAAATCAAGACTTTTGAACAACGCCCTTCGAAGGAAGACAAAGAACTGTATCGATGCTCAATTGTTTGAGATGAAGAGGATCATTTGGAGGTGAATTTTGGGGAGGAGGTTGAACCAAAAAAGGTGGTAAATCATCAACTTTCTCTTTCGATGGAGAATAATCTTTGGCTCTAGTTGCGAATGCAACTTCATTCTTCTTGGAGTCACCAGTACACATAATTACATGATAAGACATGGTATAGTGAGAAGGTTGGTCATGAATGACCAATTGGGCTTGCTGCTGAGAAGGAAAAGGTTGTGACAAAATGACAAGTGTAGGAGGTTTCCCTGCCCCTTGCAGGAACTTAGTAAACTCAACACATCATGGACAATCTTTCATATAATGATCGTCACCACAAATAAGGAAAGGGTAACAAGGTTTATGTTTATATTTATCATCAATTGGTTGTGTTTTGGGTTTCTCAGATTGTTGATTATTAGATTTGTCCTCCTTATTCTTACCCTTCCCTTTCTTTTTATTTTGAATTTTACCGGTAGGTGTATATTGAACTGAATTAACTTGATAAGTTTTACTAGAAGAAGTAGGAGTAGGAGTATTATGTACATTAGAAGTGGTAGACTTGGGATTGGTATGACTGTCTTGTGTAGACTGAGTCTCATCATGAAATGTGCCAATCATGCCATCAACAACATGAGAAGATACTGAAGGTGTTGGGGTAGGATTTGTACAAGGACGAGGAGCATTAGGGATCAAGTCATAAAGTGTGCTCATTTGCAAATAAACGAGATATAAATATTGAGCATGACTAATCACTTTCTCTTTAGTGACGACACCACCCATGGCAATATCATGGGCTATAGGCCCAATGAGTGACTTGGTAAACCACTCAGCCAATAGTTGATCATGAATGGGAAATTCGATTAACCGTCTTCTCCTCCTCCACTCATGGATATGATCAGAAATATGAGTGGAAGAATATTGTTTAAAAGAACTCAAAATTTTGGTTCCTGTCTCATATCGAATTGGTAATTAGTAATTTGTTAAGAAATCCATGGATAGGGTATTAAATTGATTAAAGAAACCTCATGGTAACTCAATATACCATTTGGCTACCGAACCCATGAGATTTCATTTGAAAAGGCATAATCTTATAGAGTCATCCATCAATGAGTTGGACAAACACCAAATATGGAAAGTCATGGCTTGATTATTTGGGTCTTCTCTTGATCAACCATCAAACTTAGGAATGCCATATGGTAATTTGGATGATATGATGGGAAAATAAGGAGAATGTAAAATAGGATCATTCAAAATCCTAGATAAATCTGGTAAATCCAAAGTAGCAAGAAAAGGCAATTGTCTTCTCAGTTGAGGAAACTAGTAGTTTTGAGGAGGTAGGCCTATAGGTATACCAGTAGGACCATAAGTGATCTGTAGATAATTATACAGTCCTGACAGATTTGATTGTGGAGGATTTTGAGTTAGATAACTAATAGGTTTTGGTTGATTAGGTATGTTCCCTTGAAAAGGAACATTAGACTAAAAATTTTGACCCCAGGTAGGATTCAAAGAGCCTGGATACAGTTGTCCGAAATTAGGGGGTACAAAATAATTAACTTTAGGATGTTTCCCCCTAGATGGTTTTTTATTCCCTTGGAAAGGAAAATTCCAAGGTTGATATTGTAACATAGGTATACTTTGTCTATAAAATGGATTATGGCCTCCAACTTGATGTTTCCCCCCAATTTGAGGTTGTCCCCCAAGGAATCTGAAAACCAGAAGTGACATAATGACTAGTGCCTCCAACTGGATTGGAGCCACTAGGGACAGGAGGATTAGATCCTCCAGATAGAGGTGGAGGAGGAATGTAAGGCCCCCCAGAGAGAACCTAGGTAGGTGTAGGAACAATATGACTAGCAACATTATACTTAGGAGGAACAAAAATTCTAGACCCTCCAGATGGATTATGTGTAGGAATAGCAATGGAAGTACTCAAAGTGTTATACCTAGGGGGAAGTGATAGATTTGATCTAAGAGAAAGTGGTGTTCCAATAGGAGCTTGAGTGATAACCACATTTCTAGTAGAAACAATCGTATCTTATGGGACCATGGTAGAGTGGGCAATCTGGAGAGGACGAATTGAGTGAGAACCAACCAACAACTGGTCTAAAACTGTGATGGAATTACTGGTTGTGCCAATAAAGTGATATAAAGGTACCATATAAGTAACATATGTTTCAGGAATTTGCGATGCCATAGGTTGATTAGAATTTGTTCCTAATGTGTCAAAAATATCGTGTCCCAAAGAATTAGGATTAAAAGTTCTGGCAGTGTGTATCGGGGTTCTAAATGATTCACTTTGAAAAAGTGGATCGTCTACTCCAGAATTTGCGTTAGGTCTAGTAGGTACTTCAATATTATCGACAAAAACAAGTTATCCCTATGAGTTCATCTGGAGAAATGTGGATCTTGTCTAACACTCAATAAAAGATGAACCCCAAAAGGGAAAACCTCCAGGAAAGAAAATTATGTGTCTAATCTCTGTTTATGGTTCCTTGGTAGGTCTTCTTTGGTCAATATGTTGGAATGGCATGAACGAGAGCACGAAGAAGAATATTACTTCATCAGGAATGACCCAAAAATAGTTGTGGCCCTCCGACAGTGTGGGTTACTAAAATTCTTCAAGATTCAGTGCATGACAGCCCAACTGAGACTACTGGAGTACTTGGTTCACATGTGGGATGTGAACGAGAAGGAATTTCATGTGGGTGCCCACATACTCACTATAGATATCGAGGATATCTATTTCGTGATAGGACTTTCTCACCATGGTTCACGGGTGACACTTACAAGTAGCAGGGGTGGAGGTGATCCTGTGAACTACTACATAAATCATCATTGTGTGTTGGGAACCGAGAAACATAGCGATAAGGTCGCTATCAGGGATGTCTGATATTTTACTTTGTGGACTATACTCTATACTATTACTTGCATGGAATGGAGTGCATCTACCCACATGGCTATATAGATCCATTTTCAGTACGAGTTGGAGTGTATGGAGCTCTGAGTCTTCAACTAGTGTGAAGGGGTCCTAAAAAGCATGAAGAAACAACTTGCCAAGTGCAGAAGTGGTGGGTTCATTTTTTTTGGATATGGGTATATCTTGGTATCCTTCTTCCTGGAGAGGGTCCCTTTCCTATGCTTGCAAGTGGAGTGGGGTATATCCTCTCCACAGGATCCAAGGATGAATATGTCCGTAGATCTCATGGCCGGACGTGGAGGTGGTCACATCGTCAGGTATAATGATGTCTTCTTCCAATGGCTAAGGACTCAAATTCTCATGGTTGATGATTATGCATATGCCGAGTTAGATTTTCATGGAGATCCAAACCTATCTCTTCTTGAAGGTTCCTAGTGGGGCAAATAGGTAAGAAGGAAATTTTGTTTATATAATGTTTTTTTATATTTTTAATGATACAAAATATTTTTTGTGTTGTTTATCCGATGACTAATCGAGTTCTCTTCGATAATGCAGATGTGGGACCTTATCTTCCTCTAGGTTCATTTGCTATCCATAGGCGAGGGGAGAGAGTCTTTGTATCAGGAATAGCTTCTGCCAATTTCGATACCATAAAACAAAACCTGGAGGGACTCACCATGAATGTCCCTAACGCCACAATAGATGATATTCCTAGGCATTACCAATGCCACACAGTGGGCGTATCCGCATCCATCGGTCCACTGCTCCGTAGAGTAGTATGGGAAGTCATGTGTTATAGAGAGAAGCATCCTTGATGATTTGTTGTATATGAAGCCATGTGCTTCTTATTTTTGATATTTTGGTCTTCAGACAAAAACACTTTTTGTAAACTTTTATCATTATTAATATGAGGCTCCTACTGGCTTACTTATTTATGTACAAAGTGTGATTGGATTTTATAAATGTCTCAAATGTTTTTCTAACACATAATTATCCAATGCATCTATTAATGTATTTAGACATCTAGGAATGTGTTGATACATCTAGGAATGTGTTGATATTCAATGTAATCAAAATGACGTTCCAAGAGGTGAATTTATAAATATACCCTTAAAAAAGTAGGACTCTGAATGGAATAAATGTTACTCAACTATAGTAATACTAACTATGAATCGAGAGGTACAATAAGATGATGGATTCCAAGTGAAACAACGTTAGTCAATAATTCAATAACTACATTGTATTCCATGGTATTGTTAGTTTCATGATTAAGGCAAACACCGTGTAGACTGATTAATTCATTCGTAGGTGCATAGATTTCCCAAGCAGTAGATGCTAAGTTTTGAGTACTGCAGATAGAGCCATCGATGAAGCCAATGTAGGGTAGAAAAGACACTGACATCTGGAAACCAAGCACAATGAAATGTAAGAAGTCGAAAGGTGGAACCAAAAATGAAAAAGTACACAAGTATGATACACTAAAAATACACAACACTCATGAAAAAATGATTTAAGTATAGTACTTCTTAATGTAAAGCCCATTTCTAGGTTCACTCAAAGGAATTGCATCATAATCTACCAGCTCATAAGCTCCTTTCTCCAACACTCATTTAACAATATAAGGACCCCACCACATGGACTCAAATTTACCGTCCCCTAGAAAATCACGATCTTGCTCGTAAAGAAGAACTAGATCACCTTCAGAAAAAACATGCCGCTGACATGCTTATCATATTGGGTGTTAACACGATTTTTTCTGAGTTTCAATAACTAAGGTAGTATCATGACGTGTTTCGTCTAATTGTGTCAAGTACAAAATATGTTCCTCTTCAACAGAGGTGTTATGGAGAAGTTCGAAGACTAGTTTCAAAGATGGAATTTTACATTCAATCGACAAATTTTCTTCGATACCATATACTAACTGGAAAGGTGTGAATCATATGGAAGACTTAACAGATGTCTAATAGGCCCATAATGATGAGAACAACATCATGTGCCAATTTGACTTATGAATTCCTACCATCCGTTGAAGCATAGTAGTGAGAACTTTGTTAATTTCTTCAATCTAGCCATTGGCCTGCGGATAATAAGGGGTTGAGTTTTCATGGAAAATACCTGACTTCTCAGTAAGTTAAGACATCATGAAATTATGAAAATGACCACCGTGATCTGTAATGATGGCTTGAGGGATACAAAGTCTAGTAATGATATGATTGAATATGAACAATGTTGTAGTTTTCCTGGTATTATCAAATGTAAGCATTGCCTTAACCCATTTAGTGAAATAATCCAGGGTTACAATAACATATCCATGCCCCCCCAACCAAGTGAGGGTTACATGGCATGAATTCAATGCCTCATTTAGCTAATGGACCAACATAAACTATAGGGTGAAGAGGAGTAGGGTGAGATCGGATATTATTGTTGTAGGTTTGGCAAGCATGGCATTTCTGGATGGCAATAATGCAATCCTTAAACAAAAAAGGCCATAAATAACTAGTTCATAAGATCTTTTGGGTAGTGGCATACCCATACATATGACCTCCACATGCTCTAGAGTGATAGTCATTCAAATATTTCTCAATTTCATCATAGGTGAAACATCATCGAAATATGGAATCAATACCATGGTGGTAAAGAGTATCAGCAAGGATGATGTATTGACAAGCTTGATACTGTATACGATGATGATCTGTATTAGAAATATCAGGCCGAAAAGTTTGGTTTGGAGATAGATGATAATATATATGTACCATACGTCATCAAAACTAATCAGAAAGAGGGATTCATCAGGTAAGGAATCCTATACCACATTTTCTGTCTCAGTAGAGGGAAGGTCACATATCATTTTGGGAAAAACCAGAGACTTCTTTGACTTGGCGAGTTCAAAATCCAAATAAAAATCTTGGAGAATAACTATCCATTTAGAGTACTTATCCCCCAACAATTGTTGAGTAAGGATGTGTTGCATGGGGTGGCAATTGAAAATGATTGTTGTTCAATGTAATAGGATGTAGTGACGAAAACATTGAACAACCTAAACAACTGCCAAGGCCAGTTTCTCCATATGTAAATATTTGGTTTCGGTAGTCATGAGACTCTGACTTAAATAGTATATAACATGATCATCGTGTGAATTATCCTCTTGGATTAAAACCATAGCAATGGTAGAGTCTGAAGCATCTAAGTACATGAAATAATCTTTGATATAGTTAGGTGGAAACAACAGTGGTTTACGGGTTAAAGCGAGTTTCAAAGCCTCAAGAGCTTTGTTTGCAGTATCCTCCCACACAAAATCGTAACCTTTCTTGAGAAGATGAGTAAATCCTTTCATTAATTCAACGTAATTGGGAAGGAATCGAGGTAAAATATTATACTTCCCTTGAAACATTTGGAGTTGGCATAGTCTGGAAGGAGGAGGTAGATTAAGAATAGCCTCAACCTTCAAGGGGTCTACCTGAATCCCCTCTATAGACACAATAAAACCAAGATGTTGTCTGGATTCCACTCAAAAACCATGCTTGTGTAAATTCAAACGTATGCGATAATAATGACAGCATAGTAAAATGACCCATAAATGTGTCGGGTGATCTTGACGATGCATAGAATGCGCCGATAGAATTTTTAGATAGGGTTGTACATTGTTCTTAATGTCATGAAAATCATAAGACATAGTGCATTCAAAAGTATCCCCAGCATTTTTGAGACTAAAAGGAAGTTTCCGGTAGGCGAAGGTTCCCCAAGAGCAAATAAAAGCAGTCTTGTGTTGATCTACGGGTAAAATATTGATTTGATTATAGCTGGAGAAACTGTCCATCAAGGAGAAGATTTCACTTTCGGCACAGTCATCAACAATCTAGTCAACGAAAGGGGTTGGATAATTGTCCTTAGGAAAATATTTATTTATATCCCTATAATCTACACAAACACAAATCATGCCTTATTTCTTGTTTATCGGAACAAGATTGGACACCCAATTGGTCAAAGCCACAAGATAGACAAAGCCAACTTTAAGAAATTTTTCAACTTCAAGATTAATAGAAACAACTTTATGTGGATGTATTGGGTGAATTATCTGTTGAACGGGTTTAGCATTCAGATAAATCTTAATCTCATGCACAAAAATAGCAGGATCAATACCTGGTATTTATTCATAACTCCAGGAAAAAACGTCACAGAATTCTTGGAAAAGGGCCTTATAAGTGAGGACCTCATCAGTAGAACATGAGGCACCAATATGAACATTTTCCACGACTCTGGTTTTAATCGATATGTCAAGAGGAACAATAGGTTAAATGTTACTCAAGTTCCCTTCATACAAAACATCATGTGTTGACTTAGGAACATAAGAAATAACAACAACGGTAGACAGAGTCTAAATCCATTGGTAACTCTCTATGGTCTCTCGTTATAGGAAGATAATAGAATGATTATGGCCATTGTCCCATGGAGCATCTTCCATATACATGACCGACATGATCATCTCATCCGTAGGAAATATCACGTGGAACGGATCAGGAGATGTATCATGGAGAGGAGGAGAAGGAGTTACCAATTGAATAGCTTAATAAGATGATTCCACCAAACTTAAAGGCATCCTGTCGCCGTAATGGAGATAATCACTAGAGTTAGGTACTATCCATAGGTCATAAAACTCAGGGGTTTCACGAACGAAGGTTGATATCATGTTAATCGAGGTGAAAAAAGGAGGAGGAATATCAGGTGGTGGAATAGGAAATGTACCCATCAAGTTTGAATCTTTTAAAAGAACCGCACTGACATTCTTATAACCGGGAGGTGTTTTCGAGATAAAAGGTACATTGCTAGTACGTGAATCGAAATTAAAGAAGGCTAGTTGGTCGTCAATAACGACCTTTCCTTAGTGCGGGAAATGTAGCACACAGAAAAGGGTAGACACAACTACTTGCATGGAATCAATCCATCTACGACCAAGTAGAAGGTTATAATCAAGAGGTGCATCAAAGACCTCAACTTCAGCATTAACGAATTTACCTTCTAACGTAATAGACAATGAATAAAGAAGACCATAAGTTTTAAAACCTGTACCATTAAAATATTTAAGAGTATTGTGTGACTCGATAAGGACAGGAGAGCCAATATCTTTCCAACAAGTAATGAACATAACACAAGTCCAGGCTCCTTCATCAATAATGGTTCAAAAAATATTCTTATTTTCCACAACAACTTGGATCTGAAATGCTAATTGAGGAGGAAGTCTTGGAATATGATCTTCTAAGTCAAAGATTATCAAATTAGTATTGGTAGGATCAATTCCACCAATAGCCTTTAACAATGCCTTTCATTGATTAGGACAACTTTGAAGGACTTCGAGAGCCGACATCGCAGAGGGTTCTTGTGAAAGGTCTTCTACAATACTATAGCTTTGTGAAGCACGTGCATGAGGATTAAATGAAGACTTTCTAACAACGCCCTTCGGAGAAGGACGAAGAAATGTATCGACACCTAGTCATTCGAGAGGAAGAGGACCATTTGGAGGTGAAGTTAGGGGAGGAGGTTGAACCAACAAAGGTGGTAAATCATCAAATTTCTCTTTCTATGGAGAATAATATTTGGCTCGAGTTGTGACTACAACATTAATATTCTTGGAGTCACCAGTACACATAATTACATGATAAGATGTGGTATAGTGAGAAGATTGGTCATGAATGACCAATTGGGCTTGCTCTTGAGAAGGAAAAGGTTGTGACAAAATGACAGGGGTAGGAGGTTTCCCATCCCCTTGCAGGAACTTAGTAACCTCAACACGTCGCGGACAATATTTCGTATAATGATCATCACCAAAAATAAGGCAAGGGTAACGAGGTTTATGTCTATCTTTATCATCAACTGGTTGTGTTTTGGGTTTCTTAGATTGTTGATTATTATTTTTGTCCTCCTTATTCTTACCCTTCCCTTTCTTTTTATTTTGATTTTTACCAGTAGGTGTAGATTGAACTGAATTTACTTCATAAGTTTTACTAGAAGAGGGAGTAGGAGTAGGAGTATTTTGTACATTAGAAGTGGTAGACTTGGGATTGGTATGCCTGGCTTGTGTAGACTGAGTCTCATCATGAAAGGTGGAAATCATGCCATCAACAACATGAGAAGCTACTGGAGGTGTTGGGGTAGGATTCGTAGAAGGATGAGGAGCATCAAGGATCAAGTCATAAACTATGTCCATTTGTGAATAAACAAGATCTAAATATTGAGCATGACTAAACGCCTTCTCTTCAGTGACTACACCACCCATGGAAACATCACGAGCTATAGTCCTAGTGAGTGACTTGGTAAACCACTCAGCCAATAGTTGATCAGGAAGGGGAACTTTGATTAAGCATATTCTCCTCATCTACTCATGGATATGATCAGAAATATGAGTGGAAGAAGATTTTTTAAAAGAACTCAAAATTTTGGTTCCTGTCTCATATCGAATTGGCAATTGGTAATTTGTTAAGAAAACCATGGCTAGGGTATTAAAGTCATTAAAGAAACCTCATGGTAACTTGATATACCATTTGGTTGTTGAACCCATGAGAATTCATTGGAAAAGGCGTAATATTATAGAGTCATCCATCAATAAGTTGGACGAACACCAAATATGGAAAGTCATGGTGTGATTATTTGGGTCTTCTCCTGATCGAATGCCAAACTTAGGAATGTTAGATGGTAATTTGGCCGATATGACGAGCAAATAAGGAGAATGTAAAATAGGATCATTCAAAATCCTAGATAAATCCGGTAAATCCAAAGTAGCAAGAAAAGGAAACTGCCTGTTCACTTGAGGAAACTGGTAGTTTTGAGGAGGTAGTCTTGTAGGTATACCAGTAGGACCATAAGCGGTCTATAGATAATTAGACAGTCCTGATAGATTCGATTGTGGAGAATTTTGAGTTAGATCGCCAATAGGGTTTGGTTGATTAGGTATGATCCCTTGGAAAGGAACATTAGACTGAAAATTTTGACCCCAGGTAGGATTCAAAGACCCTGGATACGATTGTCCAAAATTAGGGGGTACAAAAGAATTAACTTGAGGATGTTTCTCCCTAGACAATTGTTGATTCCGTTGGAAAGGAAAATTCCAAGGTTGATATTGTAACACAGGTATACTTTGTCCATAAACTAGGTTATGACCTCCAACTTGAGGTTTCCCCCCAATTTGAGGTTGTCCCCCAATTTTAGGTTGCCTCCCAAATTGAGGTTACACCCCAACTTGAGGTTGGCCTCCAACAGGAATCTGAAAACTAGAAGCGACATAATGATTGGTGCCTCCAAATGGATTAGATCCACTAGCACCATAATGATTAGATACTCTAGACAGAGGTGGAGGAGGAACGTAAGGCCCCCCATAGAGAACCTCGGTAGGTGTAGGAACAAAATGACTAGCAACATTATACCCAAGAGGAACAAAAAGTCTAGACCCTCTAGATGGATTATGGGTAGGAATAGAAATGGAAGTATTCAAAGCGTTATACCTAGGGGGAAGTGACAGGTTTTATCTAAGAGAAAGTGGTGTTCCAATAGGATCTTGAGTGATAACCACACTTCAATTAGAAACAATCATATCTTGTGGGGCCATGGTAGAGTGGGCAATCTCGAGAGGAAGAATTGAGTGAGAACCAACCAACAACTTGTTTGAAATTGTGATGGCATTACTGGTTGTGGTAGTAAAGTGATCTAAAGGTAACATATAGGTAACATATGTTTTAGGCATTTTTGATGCCATGGGTTGATTAGAATTCATTTCTTATGTGTCAAAAATATCATGTCCTGAAGAATTAGGATTAAAAATTTTGGCAGTGTGAACCGGGGTTCTAAATGATTCAATTTGAAAAAGTGGATCGTTTACTCCAGACTCTGTGTTAGGTCCAATAGGTACTTCAATATTATCGACAAAAACAAGTTCTCCTGATGAGTTCATCTGGAGAAATGTGGAACTTTTCTAACACTTAATAACAGATTAACGGGAAGTTTGAATCCCTCTTAAGAATTACGAATTATGAATTCCTCTAAATAATGCGAATTTCCAACCTCAGAGGCTACTACGTTATTGAATACTCCCTCGGTAGATCCTTCTAGTGATTTAGGAAGCAAATGGAGGTAACCTTCTAGATCTTCTAGAGGTATCCCTTTCATCCTACGTGAACGACGAAGGCCGATGTTGGCCGCACCAAATAAATAACAAAACAAATCTATGGACAACTAGAGAAACAAACAACACTCACTAATAAAATTTAGAAATCAAACTAAGAAAACAAACCTTCTTATTTCGAAGTCACTAGTTGGTGATGAAATCCAACATCGTAAAATCA
This sequence comes from Picea abies, assembly GCA_900067695.1. Taxonomy (NCBI): domain Eukaryota; kingdom Viridiplantae; phylum Streptophyta; class Pinopsida; order Pinales; family Pinaceae; genus Picea; species Picea abies. The sequence continues at coordinate 16,625 of CBVK0102697961.1, forward strand.
AGACAAGAAGGGGCTAGGATAAACCAGGTGGAAAAGTTACATTGACGACCTTCTTAATGGACTTACACCTTGGTGCAAGCTCCCACACATAATCGTGGGTATACCCTCCAAGGAGCCCAAGTGACTTTGGCCAACGCCGATTCCATGTACCTTGAAGACTTTCCCCTCCACAGTCACTTCATGTAAATACCCTAAAGAGATAGGATACCAAGGTTACCAATTACAACAATGATTCATGGGGAAACAATCGACAGTTCGATCCACACGCAAAGGTAGGGTATCTAGACCGAAATCAACTAGAGAAGGTCCCCACATGATTTTATTCTCAAGTGACCCCCAATAATACATGCAATATCTACACCAAGACTAACAAAGCAGGGTGACTAACTCTGCCAGTCTTAATGCAACCTCAGGTTTGACCCTTGTGTTAGAAGGGCTTCCCATGACAAAATGTAGTAAGTGGATTTGAACTCTCCCAATCACAAGATACTATTGTGTGTTTTTATGCTTTGGAGAGTGTGCCTTACAACCTATTCCAAAGCACTATCCTAGCTAATGTTGGTGAAGAGAATTTCTAGAAAATAAAATTTGCTAATAAATTTTACAATTACGCTGTATTTTAAAGGTTGTTGTTTACTCAAAAGGGAGATGCAAATGAAACTAATGATGTATGTGACCTTGACCCAAGAAAATTCAAGAAGAGATGAATATGCAATCTTTCAATTCGATGAAATCTAATTACAGTAGGGAGAAGGTATCTCTTTTTGAAGTACAAAATCTACGAAACTCAATTTCTAAATTCTTGAATGAACAAAATCCCAAACAATCAAAACTACAAAATTTTCCAACTTTCTCTTTTAACAAATATTTTGAATGCAATAATGTCCTTATGAAGGATTACTAAAAATAATAAATGAATTCAGTTCTTCCTTTGCCAAATCAAATCAGAGATGTAATGAAGAAAGGAAAGCATAATCCAAGAAAATTAACACACTCTCAGTACAATTCCCAAATCAAACTCATAACGAAGACAAAAATGAAATGATTGGAAAGCCTTTTCTCAAATGCAAACAAAAATCTCTCCCAATCAATAAAAAATCTATAAAGTAAAAAAAATCCAAAACATTAAACAAATAAAATACCCTTTGTCAAACAAGCCCTCAGGACCAAGATCCAGAGATTATACCCTTGTGACAAAAATCAAAAGAAAAACTTGCAAAATTACAAAGAAAATGATTCCAGAAAACCAATCAAGTGCAAGCTTTAAACTTATAAATAAATAAATCAATGGTGTCAGAAGTTCATCCCAGGAAATTGAGGCAAAAATGTGTAAAAAAAGAAAAAATGGTTCTCTCCAACAATTCCTACAAGAATCGCCGCAGGTAAAAATGGAGCACAGTGCGATGAGCTAGGGTTGTCATAGGATACCAATAGAGCACAATGTGACGTTGTCGCACTGGTTTGCACCAGTAGAGTGTGATGTCAAAGGATCATCACAACCTATCTATATAGTATAATGGGATGATCTATGCAACTAAGGAAAAAATGGAAGAAAGACGAAAAATCTAACTGAACCTTCAGACCCAAAGAGTCCAGATGGATCACCCACAGACTCAGAGAATGAATTGGACCAAAAGAAGAAAGGCTAAAAGTAAATAAGAGGAAAAAAACAAAAAGAAATCGTGTCACCCCAGTATGGTTTCCAATTTTGTTATCGTATTAATTGGTAAGTGCAGACACAAACAAATATCCCTAGATCTCACTAGAAACTAGAAAAAAACACAACAGAATGCACACTTCGCCTTAAACTTCATCATCATATGAACTAGTTTAATGAGTTACAAGTGACATACCTTTTAAACAACACAAGTCCTCGCTAGTGTCATATTTGTATCTCCTTCCCTGAGTTTTCAGAATAGTAAGCCTGTCTAAGAACCACAAACCAACAAAGAGGGAAAACAAAGATACATGTATTATAATGAAGTCTATGTATATGATCAAGGAATTATACAATAGAAGATAAGATTTTTATATAGGGAAGAAATTCATTACTATATTTAGTGAATAGAAAGTGGAGAATACAACCTTGGTGTTGCAAGGTCCCCTTTCAATGGATATTTTCTTCAACACACACACCTTTGCTCCAAATGACTTGAATGAAGAAGATCCACAATCTGACTTGAAGAACTAAAGTGAAGTTGTCAAGCATAATCTGAAGTAGAAGTCTCCATACAATTCTTAGCCTATTCAACATTAGCCTTTTCAATGAGAGATCCCTCTTTGTATAGTGTGAAAGAGAGATTGATGAGGAGATTAGGATGATCCCACCAAATCATAGAAGCGAGTAAGATCCAAACCTATTGGAGGCAACCTCATCTTCTAGAAGATCCCCTTATAGAACATTCATGAAATTTGACTTTTCCCATGCTTTAAGCATCATCGCATCCTATGTGTGAGCAGCATGTGACAATGTCGTAGTCCAGGTATAGTGCAGGATGTGATGATCAGGCATCGTCGCACACCCCATGCATATAGCAAGGTGCGACGACCTTCCTTCATATGGTTTTTGGAAGAGGAAAGATAATCACTTTTCCCATGGAGAAAGTCTCTTTTAATATTTTTGGGAAACATGAACACATGTTGTTAGGTGATCACTGAGGTGACCAAAATAATGTGTTAATTTAGGATGCCGACAACTACATGGTTAACTAAGGTCATATCCAATTGATCGCTAAGACTTTCCTTCGCATCCCATCTCAACCTTCCTCATGAAAATTATCTCATGGAACATTCAATGGAAAGAGTAAGAAACAACTCCCTCAAAATCATATTATGGCGGAAAATCTAGATGTTCTATTTATCCAAGAAACCAAGTGTGCAAGCACTAAAGATGATTTTATCTTATGTGCTAGAGGCAATGTTAGTATGCCAATATTGAACTAAGAGGATCAATGGGTAGATTAGACATCCTATGGAACCTATAAACAATCATCCTAGAGAATGTTTTCACAACCAAATAGACCATATCATCTCAATACAGAGCCACTATCTCCAACAAGGAGGGGTTTATCACCAATATTTATGGGATGCACTTTCCTTCCAAAAAAATATCCTTTTTAAATAGTATGGAAGGTCTCAAAGAAATCATTTATGATAGAAGATGGATTTTTAGAGTTGACTTCAACATCACTCTATCACTTGAAGAGAAGAGAGGAGGTACCCATTAGTTGGAAGAATATAGTGAGGGTTTCAAAAACCTTATTGCTACTCTTCATCTAGTGGACCTTGAAACTATCAATGAATATTTCACCTAGACTAACAGGTGCCTGGGATCCAAGTAGATTGTGAGCATCTTGGATAGTTTCCTAATCTTGAAGCCACTGATGCTAGATGATCTTCTCATGGAATCCAATATTCTCTTAGTGGCTGGCTCTAATCACTGGCCTATTCAACCATGGTTGGATATTGTGAACACCTTGTTAATATTATGGTAGTTGCGGGAGGTATTTACCTCTACATGTGAACCTGACGAGAATAGAAGACTC
>CBVK0102698006.1:0-20001 GCA_900067695.1 Picea abies
AGAGGGAGCTAGACTTGCATGCATAAGAGGAACTGTTGGTTCCCAAAGATGAGTCTCAATATGTGGACTAGCCACATGAGGAGGTTCATGGAGTGGAGGAAACCACTCAAGCAGAGCCATCCATCAGAAATGGCAGAAAGCACACCACAGAAGCTGAAATATTGAGACTAGATGTTGCACAGAATGTAGGAGCCCCTACTTCACAGTGCAGACAGAGACAGTCTCCTGATCGATTTGTTGGATACATGGCTCTCATGAGAAAATGTATTGTGACTGAACCATCTTCCTTTCAGGAAGTAGTGCAGGAACCCACTTGGGTTGATGCTATGGTAGAGGAGTATGACTCCATTGTCAAAAACAGTGCATGGGAAATTGTCCCAAGACCGATTGATAAATCAGTGGTAGGTTCGAGATGGATCTACAAGGTAAAGCAAGCTATTGATGGGAGTGTGGAGAAATGCAAGGCCAGATTTGTGGCCCGAGGATTCTCACAGATTGAGGGGATAGATTATGATGAGACCTTTGCACTTGTTGCAAGGTACTCTTCCATAAGATCCATCCTTGCACTCTCAACGCAGATGGGTTGGCGCATTCATCAAATGGATGTAAAAATTGCATTCCTCAATGGGATCATTGAGGAAGAAGTGTACATTGAACAACCAAAAGGTTTTGAGACCTTTAACAGAGAGTCGCATGTGTGCAGACTCAATAGAGCATTGTATGGGCTGAAGCAAGCACCCCGTGCTTGGTATACTCGGATAGACAGCTATTTCACTAGATTGGGCTTCACCAAAAAGTGAAGCGGATGAAAACCTATACCAAATTGTGGTGGAGGGTAATCTTTTAATCATTGTTCTTTATGTTGATGATTTAATACTTACTGGTGATGAGCAGCTGATACACTCATGCAAGGATGAGCTTGCAAATAAGTTTGAGATGAAGGATTTGGGCCTTCTTTATTATTTCCTTGGATTGGAAATATGGTGGCGAGATGGTGAAATTTTTGTGTCTCAAGGAAAGTATGCAAGAGAGATACTTGATAAGTTTCACATGGAGGGATGCAAACCCATGGATACTCCTCTTCTAGGAAACTGGAGGAAAGAGGATGCTACTTCTGGAGAGGTAGTGGGTGCTACTATCTATCGACAGTTAGTGGGTTCGCTAATGTATTTAGTGAGTACGAGACCAAACATTTGCTATGTAATTAACCAGCTAAGTAAAGTGATGGTTAAGCCTACAAAAATCTTTTGGAAGGTGGGTAAGCATGTCCTGCGATATCTGAAGGGAACATCTGAGTATGGATTTTGGTTTAGACAGACGGATGAGGTGAAGTTGCATGGATTCACGGATGAAGATTGGGCAGGCATCCCAATGGAAAAAAAGAGCACATCAAGGGGGATCTTTAGTATCAAATCTACAGTTGTTTCTTGGTATAGCAGGAAACAGAGATCCGTGGCACTTAGTTCAGTGGAAGCGGAATACATGGTAGTGATCCAAGCTGCATGTGAGGCTATCTAGATGAGGAAGATCTTGGTTGGTTTGTTTGGTTCTCATTTAGATCCGATAGTGATTTATTGTGATAATCAGAGTTACATTAAACTCTCGATTAATCCTGTGTTTCATGACAGATCTAAGCATATAGATATCCAGTATCAGCATCTTAGAGATTGTGTGCAGCAGAAGATCATGTTGCTTCAGTACATTCCTACGGAAGATCAGGATGCAGACATTCTGACGAAGGCGCTCACCAGGAGAAAATTCGAATATCATAGAGACAGGATTGGGGTGGAGGATAATCCCTTTTTTGTTGAGAGGGAGTGTTGAAAAGTCAAAAAGAAACATGTGTCTAATTTACTTTTCCCTTAATTAAAATAGACAATAAATATTAATCTATTATTTCATTCATAATTGAGTGAGTTGGATTTGTAATAGAATTATAAGTGTAGTTAAGCGAGTTAAGATTAGTTGTACTATTTGTAACTAAACTTGCACTAGTGAGAGTTCACTTAATCCGTGAACTCACATGCAACTGAAGATTCACCACGGTTAACTACATGCATGTCAGATCCAGTGGAGAGCTAGTTGAGATAATAGGTGAAAGGGACAGTTTGGCTATTAGTTGTGATTTGATCACACATGTAGTGGATATGCTTATGAGCATGTGCAAACCAAGTAATTCGTGAATGATTCGATCATTGTGAGAATTCAAATTGCAGAGATTTGTGCAGAGGAGGCAAGTTGTCTGAACATGAAAATTGGCACATGTATTTGTTGATTTGTGTATGACAATGTGAGACGATTGTATTGTACTGAGAGCTCTTGGATTAGAGTTTTGTATGAGATTGTTTCATGATTCTTGATATACATAATATATGATAGTGGGGCTTTTAGCTTTACGCTTTCCCGAAAAAACTTTTGTGTTATGTGTTCTTGATATTTCACTTTGTGATTGTGGTTGTGATCGTGATTTAATTTTCCGCAAGAATAATACTAGAAGCAATTATGTATTTAACAGTGGCGTAAATTGTTAGATCAGGAGAATCACAGGAAATACTTACTTGTATCGAAATTTCTACAAAAGCGAAGGGATCGACATCAAATGAAGGATTTAAGGTAGAGTTACCTAATCTTGTTTGCACCTTTATATTGCATGAATGTGGGGTTTTGTGTTGGGAGAATAGGAAAAAAGTATAGGCCTTAAAATGGTCATTTTCTGCATGCATGATTAAACCCTTGGTGCTAGCCCGTAAGAGGGATTTCCCACCCACAACAGAATTGGCGACCATATTGGGGATCTCTCAGGTTTTCTGGGGATACTTTTTTGGTAGTTTTAAATTGGTTTCACCACCCTTTTTCTGAGTTCTGCAAGAGTCTGAGCTAGTAGGGATTCTGGTTCTCCATACCAGTATTCCCTTCTTTCTTTGCTTAGCTTCTTTTTATTTTTCATAAGTCATAGAGGTACATGCAACCTGTATAAGGCCTTCATCCGTGTACCCGCGCCCTACCTTCACACAGCCCGTGTGCACATGCTAGCTGATGAATTGTCAGTCATGTGTTTGAGTTCATATTTTTTTTTTTAAGGAGAGTCAGTCATCCTCTCCCTTGTCAGAAATAATCCTTCTTAGGGGTTTTCTGGATCTCATTTCGGTCTCTGTTTTTTCATTTTGTAGCTTAGGTACCACCTTAGATTGGTCTTGTTCTATCAAATTTTCCAGTAGTCTATGCCAGTGTTTGATTGCTTGTTTTTTTTCATTTTGGAATAATTGCAAAGGTACACGTGGCCTGTATAAGGCCTTCATGCGTGTACACGTGCTCTGACCTTACACAGCTCATGTGCATACGCTGGTTGTTGAACTGTCAGTAACGTGCCTGTTGAAATGTTTTTTGTTTAAGGAGAGGTAGTCATCCTCTTCCCTATCAAGAGTTATACCTCTCAGGGATTTCCTTGATTTAATCTTGGTCTTTGTCATAACAGTCAGCAACTTAGGTCTGATTACAGTAATAGCTTTCTTTTTCATTAAAAAGTTTTCCTCAAATTTGTTTTCTTTCATAAGGTTTTTAGATAAGTGTGAGAGTCTTATGTAATCAATTTGTGTGTTATCGTCGGTAACTCTTTGCAATCTGCACTTAGGCTAAAAGTTTTCTTGGTCTTTACTTATTGTCATTTTTCCTTTTTTCTTTGTGGGCATTAAATAAAAAGAAAAACTCTCCTATTTCTTGGTTTGGTTAAGTAGTTGTTGGTTTGCATTAATAACCAGGAAAAAAATTTCTTTCATAAGTTCTTGGTTGTTTACTTAGGACAATAAGTAGATCGTAGTCGAGCGAAATCCTATTTCGAGTTTGCTGCTCAAAGATCTTAGAAAAAAAATTTAGTTTGAAAAGTTGATTAAAAGTTTTGTCAAGAAGAAGTTATTTTGTTTCCAGCTTTTTGTTTATCTTTTCTTTCGTCTCTCAAAACATCACTAGCTTCACTTTCATAACCTTTGACTTAATACAAGCCATAAAACATTAACGATTAATTAAAATCAACTAGACTTTATGTTTGTAGGGTCCATCAACTAGTCTAGGGGTCCATCAACTAGTCTAGGCTAGAGCCTTGATTTAGGTTGGAGAGGAAACTCTTCAAGGCTGCAAAACATACATAAGAGTCTATGTCAGGGAGTGTTAAAAGTCTAGTATCGTGAAAGTTATCTGGGACCCCTCTATAACATAGGGGATAAACACAAGGTCGCATGCAGAAAGGTAGCGGAGATAACCCCTCCAAAGTCAGACCAAGCATAGTGGGGAATGCATATAGAGGGCTTATTTTGGGATTCTGTCGATTGGATTTGCCACAGAGCTTCGTGGGTCTCGAATCTGTTCGAGGTCCTCAGTTGTCTTCTGGACCACTTTATTTTGATACCCTTGACAAGTTTTGGGATTGATACCCTGCTCATTGTGGTCCACCCGACTGTCAACTGTACCTGCTTGGTGATTGTTCACGAGCTGGCAACCTAGTTGCCTTTATTTTAGGGACTTACACAGGTGACCGCGGGGGTATACCACGGTACCTAGGGCAGACATTGGGCCATGCTTTATAAAGTATACCCAGAGGGTGCTTCCATATTCGATTTGCACTTGCACCAGTAAGTTTCTCTAGTGTTGGTTGGTGTAATTGTTCTTCCAACTAGTTAGTCGTTTTCTTGATTTTCCTTTAGGAACTTTTAGTGTGTGCTCTGTGCTCCTTAGTTTTCCATAGTGAGTTAGTCATTCATGGCTTTGGGTCTCTGACCTAGGGTGGTAGACCGCCCACTTTGCCGGTTGAGAGGAATTTTCAATCTTCCGCTTAAAAACATGGAGCTGCCTCTTTATAGGCGTTGTTTTGATAACACTAGTTCTTCAGAGTCAGTGTGTGAGACTTTTATGAATTTGAACGATCCCGCAAGGCGAGAACCTCTGCATAATATATTCATGGATAAATTTCCTGATGATACCAACTAAGGAACCCCTTCGCAAGGGGATTCTTGTGCTTTTCCTTTCTTCAAAAACGTTGGTGTCCCTTTGATGGCCACTTTGTACATTCATGGGTTGAATGTGGGACTATCGGTTTGGTTGGGTACCATTCCAAATGTCCTGAATGCTCTTGACACTTCTCAGTTAAGCACCTTAAGTCATGGGCACCCTGTTGATGTTTCTTCATCAACAAAGTCTTCTCCTCCTCCTTCTCCCACCTTTGGTGAAAGTACAGTTACTAATAACTGGAAGTCTAAACGAAATAGAAAGAGGAAGAATAGGAAGAAGAAATCACCAACCTCTGCGAGTCATGTTGGAGATAGGTCGACAACCTTTGCAAGTCACGTAGAAGACCAACACCTAGCCTCTGCAAGTTATGCTGGGGGAAAGCACCCACCCTATGCAAGTCATGCAGGGGGAGAAATTCCAGTCCCTTCTAGTCATACTGGCAATAGGTCTGTAGCCTCTGTGAGTCATGTTATCGACCCATCACCGACCTTTGCAAGTCATGTTGGAGATGTGCAACCAATCACTACCAATCATGCTGGGGGAATTGATTCTGTTGAGAAACCTAGATAGATAGGACGTAAGCCTAAGTTCCCTTGTAAGATTTTCAAGGGAGATCACCTTACTCATTTATGCCCTGGCCTTCCAGAGGTACAAAGATTGTGGTCTTTGTCTGTAAGCTCTTCTGATTCTAAGTCTTCTGAGGTTTCCTCACAGTTTATTCAACCATTGGTTGAGAAAGTGGTCATGTCGATGCAGTCATTGGCTAATCCCACTCCTCTTTTGAGGGGTGAGGTGCCTTCAGACCTTGTAGTCTCTCAGCCTATTCAACCATTGGTTGAGAAAGTGGTCATGCCGATGCAATCATTGGTTGATCCCACTCCTCTTTTGGGGGGTGAGGTGCCTTTAGACCTTGTAGTCTCTCAGCCTATTCAGCCATTGGTTAAGAAAGTGGTCATGCTGATGCAATCATCGGCTGATCCCACTCCTCTTTTGAGGGGTGAGGTGCCTTTAGACCATGTAGTCTCGCAACCTATGCAGTCATCGGTTGAGAAAGTGGTCATGTCGTCGCGATCTTCGGTTGATCCCACTCTTCTCTTGGAGAGTGTCGATTCTACCAAACTGGTCACGCTGTTGCAATCTTCGATTGATCCCACTCTTCTCTTGAAGAGTGTCAAGTCTACTGAAGTGGTCACGCTGATGCCATCTTTGGCTGATCCCACTCCTCTCTTGGGGATTGAATTGTCTACCAACTATGTTTTCATCATTTCCAGTTCCGTACTTTCAGAACAAGGGGGAATTCCGCTCACTCAAAGCACACCCCCTCCAAGCCCTAGGATGGTTTCCTTTTATTGGAATGATCTTGTTGAGCCTCGTCTTCCTTCTTCTGCACCTTTTCAAATAAGGGTTGAAGTTAATTCAACAAACATTTATCGTTGTACTGTGGATGAAGGAGCCTCTGCAAGTATTTTATCCTCCTTAGTTTGGAAAGTCTTGGGATCTCCCGAGCTTTTGTCTTCTTCGCATGAACTGTTGGCTTTTGACAGAGGTCCTAGTGAATATTTGGGGGTTCTTCCTCAGTTACCTAACTCGATAGGTGGGAAGATTGTCCTTGTTGATATTATAGTGGTGCAAGGCCCGTTAGATTTCAATATGATTCTCGGGCATGATTATGTATATGTTATGAACATTGTGGTATCTACGCTCTTCCGGGTGATGCATTTCCCTCACAATGGAAGCATTGTCACTATTGACCAGATGGCATCTGATAATCACCATCCTAATTCAACGTTAGTTCAGGATTCCCCTTTATATGTTCCTAGTGTTCGTGTAGACTCCACCCTGCCACGGGTTAATTATGTGGTGTCTTATCCTTGGCATTCAATTGCTTCTGAGCAGGAACCTGTGCAATCATGTTTTCCTTCTCAAGACTTGGAATCAAAAATTGATCCATTGGTTTATCCAATGGGAGAATGGTAGCCCTTTTTCCCCCTTTTGGTCCAAGTGGGCTTGAGTATCCTTTTGATTCTATTCTCGTTGTTTGTAGATCCTCAATCCCTCGTGCTTGTGATTCTTCGTTGATAGACTCTGCCAGTCCTGGCTAGAACCTCCATCATCATATGGAGTATGGTCAGTTTACTTCACCCTTTGGGGTTGTCGACCCTCATTTGCATGATTTCTCAGATTTTGAATTTCCTTCAGATGAGGCTATCCTTGAAGCCATGACTACAGTTTCTATATCGTGGGAGGACTTACACCATGGTTTGTGTTTTCTTCCATTTTGGGAGACTTTCCAAGTTGACTATCAAAGATAATCTTGGTCCGATCCTAACAGCAGGCTCTACCTGAACCAGTTTCATACATGAGTCGTAGCCCCCATGGGTATTTTGTTAAGCTCTTTTCAGACCCTTTAAATGTGAAAATATTGTCGAGCGATCTTGTTGACCTTCACGCTCTCTAAACTGAAATTTGAAGTCACGTATGTCCGGCAATAGTTTACCCCTTTTTCGGTCCAGATGGTCAACTGTACGAACACAGGTATACTCTAGGAGCCTCGGTTTTCTAGAAGAGTATTATTAGGTATAATTTAACCCTTTTTCGTGCCTGAGGGACTAAATTTATGAAAAATGAACCCCCATGGAGTCCATAGTTGATCTCTTTTCAGACTCCCTAAAATTGAAAAGATTGTCGAGTGACCTTATTCTTTCACACTCGTTAAAATGGTCGAAAAGAACATTCCTGATGAAGTCCATAGTTAAGCTTTTTTCAGACTCCTTAAAAATAAAAGTATCGTCGAGTGATCTTGTCTCTATCACACTCGTTAAAATGGTTTTGAATAGACGTTTGGTCAGTGCTAGTTTACCCATTTTTCAAGCCGACTAGACTATCTTCAAAAAATGTACCCCAGTAGAGTCTCCTTTTACACTTTTTTCAGACTCTCTAAAAATGAAAAACCGACCGAGCTTACCTTCTCTGGACTCATTAAAATTACATCGAAAGACGTTACCATTGTGTGTCTTATTAATCACATTTTCCTACCCGCATCTTTGGCCTAATGTCGGCTCCATGTTGCCCTCAACTGAACCATCTAAAGCATGCCTTATACGCAAGCCCTGTAGCACTTTGCCTTTGCGTCTTGACACCTTTGGCCCCGGGAGGGATTTTTGCAAGTGTCCTTTCTCTAAACATCAGTCTTTTCCTTGCACCTAGAACTAGTATGTTTGTGACACTCATTCCTCCTTTGTAACGTAGAATTATTTTATTCTTTTTCCCAAATTGTTGAAAAAGACAAAAAAATCAAATATACCCCAAAAAGAGGAAGGGAAAAGTATTTTCTTTTTATTGGTAGCACAATGAGTCGCTCTTGGATAAAGCACATCCTTTTGTTTGTTCGTCAAGCCCCAGGATTTAATATGACCTTAGGAAGTTATTCTCGCTCCATAGAGATGTGTCCTCCTCCATTTGGTTATTCTTCCAAACATATGGAGAGTTTGTGTTGCCTCCTACATCATGAACCTCTGTCAACATCATGTTGCCTAAGTCTCATCATTTTTCATGCTATTGTCCAAGGGAAGCTTTTACCAATCCTGAGTCGGCCCCTCTACAGTCTGTCTCTTTCCCTCATGCTCGGCCATCCCGAAAGTCCAATCAAGTCTTTGTTCGAAATCAATGAAGCCTTCAGTCTGATCATCAAGATCCTCTAGTCCATGCCCGATGAGTCCTTGAAGACCTATGGGTAGTGAAGTCGTACACTCATATTACACTCCCACTCGAGTTTTGAAGATTTTGAAGTTGATGCTTGAGCTCTGAAGACATCATCTCCAGCCATCAGGCCTTATCAGCTTCTAAAAGATGGATACTATACATGTATATCTTTTTTTATTTTGAGATGTAGATCCGTTGTGTATTGTTCGTGGCTACACTTTATATAGTTATATGACATGGATCTACAATGTATTTGATTAGTAGCCATGATCTTATTTCATTCTGAGCATGGGTATGCCCGCCTCGGTGAGACAATTGTTATTTTGCAGATGGCACCTCCTTCATTCTGGTCCCTGGGCTCACTGGTTTGGTACGCTGATAAAGATTGGTAATGTATTTCGGCCATCATATGATCTTCTGAGCTCACACATTAGTGGGCATCTATTATAACTCTAATTTTCACCGAGCATGCTTAGCTGGCATCAGACCATCTCATTTTCCTTCTTTTCCAAGCCACTACTGAACATCTCTTCTTAAAAACACCCTTTTTAAAGGAACACACTAGCTGACCCACTACAACCCACATGTACACTCTAGCTGACCCACTACAACCCGCGTGTACATGCTAGCTGGCCCATTATAGCTCGTGTACCTACAAAATCATGAAAAAAAGAAAGTTGTTGATAGAACACACAGTTTTGGGTAAGTTAACTAAACCTTTCGACCATGCATGGCCAATCACTTGACTAAATACCTAGCTCCTTCTAGCCTATAAAAGAAGGGGTAGGGGTCCCATTTGAAAAGAGGAAAATCATAGTAAAGAAACTCTACCTAAATTAGCATTCCCGTAGCCTCAACTTTTACAACTATTGTGTGAGGAGAAGCATATACAGAAGCAGTTGGAGCACAGTTGAAGAGGAGCCCAGGACCAGATTCGGGGAGCAGTGTTGACCACATATTGTAAAGTTTACTCTTGTGAAGATTAATACAAAAAGGAATACTTTTTTCATCCCACCATATCATGTGTTCAAATTGTGTATTTATTTCATGATATTGTCACATCTAACCCAACAATTAGTATATGAAATGCATGTTTACAACTCTTTGTTTGTCCATGTGTGAATGTAGGTCAACTTTGGGAGGAGGATTGCAGTCAAGGAGCAAGTGAAAGCGAAGGGATCGACATCAAACAAAGGATTTAAAGTAGATTTACCTAATCTTGTTTGCACCTTTGTATTGCATGAATGTGGGGTTTTGTGTTGGGAGAATAGGAAAAAAGTAGAGGCCTTAAAATGGTCATTTTTTGCATGCATGATTAAACCCTTAGTGCTAGACCGTAGGAGGGATTTCCCACCCACAATAGTTATGGCACAGGAGGATGGAACATTTTCACCATGGGGCTTTGAGGGTACTGAGGGAGATGGTGACTGGAGTTCCATATTTCCGTTCATAGCACCATGAGTTGTGCAAGGGGTGTGCTTTGGGAAAGTACACCAAGACTATTTTTCCTAGTAGTGACAGTAGAGAAATAGGGATTCTTGATCTTGTTCATTCAAATGTATATGGCTTGATGTCTTTGGCATCGTTGACGGGTTTTCTATTTTATGTTATATTCATTGATGACTTCTCATGGAATTCTTGGATTTTCTTCATGAAGACCAAAGGAAAGGTCTTCAGTTGGTTCCAAGAGTTCAAAGCTCTTGTGGAGAACCAGACATGGAATATAATTTGAGTTCCGAGGATAGACAATGGGGGTGAGTATACCTCTAAGGATTTCATGGACTTCTATGCAGGAGAGGGCATCAAGAGAGAGTTCATTGTTCCTTACATCCCCCAACAGAATGGGGTTGCAGAAAGGAAGAATAGGGCCATTGTTGGGGCTGTGAGAGCCATGCTACATGATCAGGGGCTACCACTATTTCTATGGGTTGAGGCATGCTACACTGCAGTTTATCTACAGAACAGGAGTCCTCACAAGGATGTGGGACCATGATTCCTGAGAAGGATTTTTTTGGGAAGAAGCCTGAGGTGGGGCACTTTCGAATTTTTGGGTGCATCACTTATTCACGTGTCCCTTATAAGAAGAGGACAAAGCTTGAGCCCATGGCACACAGAGGGATATTTTTTGTGTACAGTGAGATTTCAAAGGCCTTCTGTATATACCTTCCTTCCTCGAGGAATATTGTCTTGAGGAGGGATGTCAAATTTGAGGAGGACGAAGGCTTTAGGAAGTCTAGAGGGACAGAGAGGGGTGAACATTCTTCACCTTAGATTCAGGTGCATCCGTAGTAGATGAAAGTGACACAGAGTTCGGGGCCACTAGTTCCGGTGATGACAGGTTCACAGGTGATAGGGCCATAGGGTTCAGGTTCGTAGGCTACTGGTCCACATGTTTCAGGATTGGGTACTCCAGAGTCTACTTCAGGATCACTGTCTTCAGGATATGGGGTTGAGAAGGGAGATTCTCCTCCATGGGACACTACTTCAGAGAGGAGGAAGCCAAAGTGGCTTCAGGATACTTGGAGGGAGGCACAGGGTTTAGTGGGGAATCCCAGACAGGCAGTGAGGGACAGTAAATCTCCAGAGAGGTTTTGTAGCTACATCGTGATGGTGAGAAGTATTCAGGATTCTCATCCTTCCACTTTTGAGGAGGCTACTGGTAGATAGGTTTGAAGAGATTCCATGATGGAAGAGTACAATTCCATCATGAAAACGATGTCTCGGAAGTTGTTCCTAGACATGAGGGGAAGTCAGTGATGACTTCCAGATGGTTCTATAAACTCAAGCATGCTGCAGATGGCAGCATTGAGAAGTAAAAAGCTAGATTTGTGGCTTGGGGTTTTTCACAGGTTGAGGGATTTGACTATGATGAGACCTTTGCGTCAGTTTCTAGATACACTTCAATCAAGGCAGTGATATCCATTGCAGTAGAGATGGGTTGGAAGATCCACCAGATGGATGTGAAGATCGCATTTCTGAATGGTGTTATACAGGAGGAGGTATATATTGAGCATCCATTGGGATTTGAGGTGCATGGGAGAGATTCACATGTGTGTAGACTAAATAAGGCATTGTATGGGCTGAAACAAGCTCCCATAGCTTGGTATTCGAAGATTGATGCCTATTTGCAGCAGTTGGGATTCGATAAGAGTGAGGTGGATCCCAACCTATACTACATTGTGGTTGGAGAGGATCCTCTCATTCTCTTGCTATATGTGGATGATTTATTCATTACAGGGGCAGAGAGACTCATCAGCAGCTACAAGGAGAGCCTTGCTTTAGAGTTTGAGATATCTGATATCGGACTGATGCACTACTTTTTGGGATTGGAGGTTTGGCAAGAGCCTGGACACATCTTCCTAGGACAGGGGAAGTATGTGCGTGACATTCTGAGGAGATTTCAGATGGACGATAGTAGGCCCATGACCACTTCTATGATTACCAACTGGAAGAAGCTTCATGCTTCTGAGTCACAATTGGTGGATTCCACCTTGTAGCATCAATTGATCGGGTCATTGATGTATTTCATCAATACCAGGCCATATATTTGTTTTTCTGTTAACACTCTCAGTCAGTTCATGGTGGAGCCTAAGATAGTGCACTGGGTGGCAACAAAACATGTGTTTAGGTATCTTTGTGGTGTGATAGATTATGGTATGGACTATCAGAGAGGAGATGGAGTTCATCTGGTTGGCTATACAGATTCAGATTGGGTAGGATGTGTCAGGGAAAGGAAGAGTACTTCAGGGTGTTGTTTTAGATTGGGCTTAACAGTTGTGTCTTGGTTCAGTCAGAAGCAAAAGTCAGTGGCTTTGAGTTATGTAGAGGCTGAGTATATGGCAGCTAGTCAGGCCAGTTGTGAGGCCCTTTGGATTCGCAAGTTGTCGGTGGGAATGTTCGATGTGCAGTTGAGGCCTACCGTCAGTTACTGTGATAATCAGAGTTGCATTAAACTCTCAAAGAATCCAGTTTTTCATGATCGATATAAGCATATCGAGATTCGTTATCACTTCATCCATGACTATGTTTAGAGAAGAGCTATGGAGCTACAGTATATATCTATAGAGGAGTAGGTAGCAAACATACTCACCAAAGCATTGGGCAGAGACAAGTTTGTATTTTTCAGGGACAAGCTTGGAGTGGTGAGTAACACTTTCCTCGGTAAGAGGGAGTGTTAAAATTTTAATTAAAAAGTACCTAGGCAAGTGTTTCTCATTACCTATTCGCCTAAGGGGTGAGAAAGTTCCTAATGTTGGCCCTAGTCATTTAATTTGTGAGATGCAAATTAAAAGGTGAATTTTTGAGACTTAGGGAAAGTGGGTGGATAAAGTAATTTAATTTCCACCGTTAATCTCATCTAACATCCACCATTGGATGAAGAGACTTTTCACCTTCCATCATGAGGTCAATTAGGGTTGTAGGGTGCACCCATTGTAGGGTTGTTCATTCATTGTTGAGAGAAAGAGAAAGAGACAGGTCAAGCTTGAGATAGAGGCAACATATGCAGAGCTAGGGCATGAGTTTCAAGGTAGCTAGCAGGCACGGGTTTCAAGGTAGCAAACAACAGGGAAAAACTATCTGTACAGTACGGATTTGAAGAGTTCGTACAACATTAAATGTCCACAGATTTTGAGGTAGATAGCAACACGTTTTTTTGAGAGTATTAGCATGCATTCCAAGGCTATCATACAACATTTTTAGGCATAGAAATCGAGGAGAGTGTTAGGCACATTTTTTTGGGTAAGAAAAATCCATACAATCTATATGGACCTGCACAGAAATAGAGGGTCGTACTGTTATAAATTATGGGCACTTTTTTCAAGAGCATTGGCACATTTTTCAAGGCATTTGTGCTGTTGGGTTTTCCATACAGTCTTGGTATAATTTTGGCATGAAATTTGAGGACAGTCCGTACAACATTCATTGTTGGGACAGTCGTACAGTGTACAGATTTCTGGGAAAGAAATCGAGGAGATTTTTCGGATAGTTCTGAAGGGGTATTTTTTGAGCAAGAAGGCTGAGATAAGTTTGTGTTATTTGTCTGAAGATGAATATGTTGTAAAATAATTTCTCAGAAGCCCATAAATAATAAAATCCCTCTCTCACTAGTTTTCCCCTTGTGGGTTTTTCCAGGGTTGTTGTTAGACCAAAAATATGTGTTAATATTTTCTCAGTTTATGTGTTGCTGATATTTTTATTTCTGCATTATAAACGATGTTCAGAATCCTCATGTTTCAGTTCTGAAAATTTATTTTTTGTTGAGTTTAATTGGCTATTAAAAATCTGGGTTTGGGCATTAAACATTGGCTGAAAAATTAGCGAGACTGAAACTGGATTGGGGTCTGAAATTTTACAAAGAACCTCAGAAAAGGACATGGATAAGAAAGCAGAATCAATATAGCAATGAAGAATGCACACTTGCTCTACAATCTAAGAAGAAGAAACGTGGTTGGTATGTTGACAGTGGTTGTTCAAAACACATGACAGGTGATAGAAACATGTTTTTTACATTAAGAAAGGTAAGATATGGATCAGTATCCTTCGAAAATGATTATTCAGCTAAAATCATTGGACAAGGCACAGTAATAATTGGAAACAAGAATACCAAGGCAAAAAAATTTCTACTAGTAGAAGATATGAAACATAATCTTCTAAGTGTGAGTCAAATGTGTGATGAAGGTCATAAAGTTACTTTTGATTCACAAAAGTGCGAGATAAGAAAAGAAGGTTCAGGAAAATTGATTGCAATAGCTGCAAGAACTTCAAGCAACATATATGTATTAAGTGAAATTGGAAATGAAAAGTGTTGCCTAGGAAATGAAGATGAAAGTTGGCTATGTCACAGAAGAATGGGTCACATACATTTTGATAACCTTGTCAAAGTCAGCAAAAGGGAAGAAGTTAGAGAAATTCCCCAAATCATGAAACCAACCAACACTTTATGCAAGCATTGTCAACAAGGAAAGAAAACAAAGAAAAGGTTTAAATCAAAAGAATATTCATCGACAAGACCACTAGAAATTGTGCATACTGATCTAGTTGGACCAACTACAACAAAGGGCTTAAAAGGTGAGAAATACTTTATGTTATTAGTTGATGATTATACAAGAATGATTGTAGTTTGATTTCTTAGGAACAAGTCAGAAGCTTTTGAAAACTTCAAGTTCTAAAAGGAAATGGTTGAAAATGAAATGGATTCAAAAATCAAATCCTTGAGATCTGATAATGGAGGAGAGTTCACTTCAAAGTAATTTATGGACTACTGCAGCAGACATGGAATAAAAAGACAATTCTTTGTTGCTAGGACACCTCAATGGAATGGAGTTGTTGAAAGAAAGAATGGGACAGTACAAGAAATGGCTTGAACAATGGTAATGGATTCCAAATTGACAGATATATTTTGGACACAGACAGTGCATACAATAGTTCACATTCAAAATAGAGTAATGCTCAGAAACAACACTGAAAAAACTCACTACGAGCTATGGAAAGGAAGACCAACAAATGTGAAGCACTTCAGAGTTCTTGGAAGCAAATGCTACATCAAAAGAGAAGATGGTAGGATGGGAAATTTTGACTCTCATGTGGACAAAGGAGTACTTGTTGGTTACTCAAGTACAAGGAAAGCATACAAGTGTTACAACCTAAGATTGAACAAAGTTGTGGAAAGAATGAACGTAACAATTGATGAATTAGGTAGACAAGAATTAAAGGAAGCAGAAAATGAATTAATGGAACAATTTTATGAAGATGAAGAAGAAGATGAAAAAGAAGTATAAGGGGAAGATGAAGAGGATCCAACAGAAAAAGAAGAGCAAGTTCAACAAGTGCCTCCAAAGACACCTAGAAGACAAGTACATAACAATCATCCTTCAGATCAAATTATCGGAAACAAAGATGCATGAGTTGAGACTAGAAGAAGAATCTGTTCACCAGAACAAACACACCTAGCACTCTCATCTATGATTGAACCAACCTATTTTGAAGAGGCCGGTAAGGATGAATTTTGGAATAAGGCCATGGATGAATAATTGGATCAAATAGAAAAAAATGACACTTGAGAATTGGTTCCAAGACCAAAGGATAAGAATGTGATCAGCACAAAGGGGGTATACAGGAATAAATTGAATGAATATGGACAGGTTACAAGGAACGAAGCTAGATTGGTATGTAAATGATATGCATAGGTTGAAGGAATCGACTTTGAAGATACATTTACCCCAGTTGCCAGAATGGAAGCAATCTTATTGCTTTTAGCTTATGCAAGCTCCAAAAATATTAAAGTGTATTAGATGGATGTAAAATCAGCTTTTCTGAATGGGGAACTTGAAGAAGAAGTCTAAATTGAACAACTAGAAGGATTTTAGTTGTCAGAGAACACAGATTATGTGTGTAAATTAAAGAAGGCCTTGTATGGTCTAAAACAGGATCCTATAGCATGGTACTCTAGATTGGATAAATATCTACAGCAGGTAGGGTTCAGAAAAGGAAGTGCAGACATCAACCTTTACATCAAGGTAACTCAAGATAGTATTTTATTAATTTAATTTTATGTTGATGATATTATTTTTGGAAGTACTGATGACAAGTTAAGTCAAAAATTTACAAAGGACATGCAGAATCAATTTGAAATGTCATTACTTGGAGAACTATCCTTCTTTTTGGGTCTTCAAATATGTCAAAGAAACCAAGGAATTTTTATTTCTCAAACCAAGTATATCAGAGAAATGCTAAAGAGGTTCAAAATGGAATATTGCAAACCAGTTGCAAGTTGATCAAATATGATGATTCAAAGTCTACAGATCAGAGGCAATACATGTCAATTATTGGTAGCCTACTATATGTGACAACATCTAGAACAGATGTAATGTAGGCAGTTGGATAGGTGGCACGATTTCAAGCAACACCAAAGGAATCACATGTAATAGCAGTGAAGAGGATTTTAAGATATCTCAAAGGAACAGAATAATTTGAATTATGGCATCCAAAAGGAAAGGATCTATCACTTATTGCCTACACAGATGCATATTGGGCAGGTTGCATTGATGACCAATGAAGCACTAGTGGAGCAGCGTTCTACTTGGGTGAGTGTTTAGTATCATGGCTAAGCAAGAAACAATCATCAATATCTTTATCTACAGCCAAGGTAGAGTATATTGTAGCAACAACATGTTATACACAGGTTCTATGGATGAAACAAACTTTGACAGATATACAGGTTGAGTATGATGAGCCCATTCCAATCTATTCTGATAATATAAGCACCATTAATATCTCAAAGAACTTGGTGATGCACTCCAAGACGAAGCACATTCCAATCAAGTATTACTTTCTACAGGAACATGTTGCAGAAAAGAACATCAAAGTTGAATATGTGGGCACAAATGAACAATTGGAAGACATCTTTACAAAATCACTTCCACGGGAATCCTTTGAGTATCTTCGCCAGAGACTCGGAGTTATTTCTACTCCAAAATGAATTATTTTGAATGCTTATCTTATATTTCTTAGATGTACACAAGGAAGCACCATAAAGAGGACAGTTCAGGTTGGGAGATCAGACGAGTCAATTAGGGGGAGCAGACCCGAATGGAAAGATACATTTTCCATTGATGAAAAAGGGGGAGAAATTTATTAGATGTGGAGGACAGAGGCATGGTTCCAGGGGGAGCATTGGTCACATAGATGCAAGCATGGTTCCAGGGGAAGCATGAGTGATATGATTTCAGTATTGCATCAAAGTGTTGCCATCAATGTCAAAGGGGGATATTGTTGATTAATTGGGTTGGTTGTCATTGATGTCAACCCTTGAATAAAGTCCGGTAGAAAATTTCGGTAGCACAAATGTTTGGGTAATGGACCCGGGTTTGTTTTATGTATAATGGTATGAGTTTTGATATATTTGTAGGTAATACTATTCTAGATGGATATTACATGTCATGTCATTTCTGGTAGTATGTGGAACGTCACATAACTCCTCACGGTTTGAGAGTTATGGCCTTACGAAGTTGGAGGAACCTCATATGTTGGCTTGAAGCCCCAAAAGGTAAAAAAAGTCAAAGTGCTTGCAAAGAAGAAATTATTTAAATAATAAAGTGAATTGACAAAGTCAAAGATGATTATTTAAATAATAAAGTGAAGTGACAAAGTCAGATATGATTTTTTTTAAAATAAAGTGAAGTGACAAAGTCAAAGAAGATTATTTAAATAATAAAGTGAAGTGACAAAGTCAAAGAGGATTATTTAAATAATAAAGTAAATGGAGAACTTTTTAATTATGGAAAGTGCTCTTAAGAAGGTTATCCCTAAAATGAGGAAAATGGGTTAAGTAGTCAAGTGGATTTTGGATATATGGACAAGTGGAAAATTGGACAAATTTGGACATAGGTGACTATGTGGAAAAAGTGGTTATGTGGAAAAAAGTGGTCTAGAAGATGCTTCTAAGGAAGCTACATGAAAGTATAAATAAGAGGCAAGGCTCTCTCATTTCAATCACACTTGAGCATATTGAATATCTACACATTAATGAGGTAACCAAAGGATATCTAAGCTGAATTTCAGAGGGAAGGTGAAGTAAAGAAGGCCGAAATTCAAAGGAAGATAAATTATTTTGATGATGCTTTCTAAGGTATGTTATTTACAGGTCATCTCACCATTTTTGTAATAAATTTTTTTCTAGAATGATTCAAACCATGAAATTGGGAGGCCATTGAGGAGACATATCCAAGTAGTTGTGGTTTGAATTTCATCTTGTGGGTCATTGTATTTTTGGAGTTACACTCCGTGGAAAATAGGGTTTGTGGCTAGTCCTGAAACTAGTATAAAATAGGTGTTTCAGGTAAAAATGTCATAACTTATTCATAATATATCCAAATTTAGTAAGACCAAATGTGTTGGTTAGAGTAAACTTTGTCGTATTTTGTGTACAATTTTCAGATTCATACAACAAATATTCTGTGTCGGCCACTCTCTACAAGTTCTCTCTCTAGAATAAGTCAGAATTCAACAAGTCTCTTATTGTTAAAGTTAAGGAAGGTTTGCAGATATGTGATCATATACACTAGGTCTATTACATAGTTACAAATCATATTTCAATGATGAAATTGATGAGGGATTTTGGTTAAGGTTGAGGTACAGGTTGGTGCATGGTTGATGCACTTGTTTATGGTATAGGTTTATTACAAGTTAGGTACAAGTTGATGCATGGTTGATGCATGGTTTAGGTTATTGGTACAGGTTGTTTGGTGCAGGTTTACAATAGTATATCTCACAGTGATAGTGTGACAGTGGTTCCATCATTCTACTTATATGTCAGGACAGTTGGACGGGAAAAAGACAGGTCGTTGTAGCCACCTTCTGGTTGTATCCAGAGAACATAGGGGGTTGTAGGCTCCTTCTGGTTGTAGCCAGAGAATTGGGGAGATGGAGCTTCCCTCGGGTTGTAGCCTAAAAAACTAGGGGGTTGGATTCTCCTTCTAGTTGCAGCTGGAAAACAAAGGAAGTTCTTGCTTCCAATGAATGTAATTCTTCAAGACATATAAGAAAAAACATTTTTTGGTTTTCTCTCACTTTGGGTTTCCACATAAAAACAATGGTGTACTGTGTATGTGTATGATTGTTCATTTGTTCATTGTTTATTTACTCTGAAAATATTGGATGATAATGCTACATTGATATAACACTTGCATTATATGGTTAAAAAAGATTATATTGCTCTATTACTGATTCACCCCCGCTCTCAATTGTTAATGTTTAAGCCATTATTATAGTTCTTTGCATTTCATTAGATAACAATAGCATAATACAAGATCACTGAGAAATACACAATCACAAGAGACACGGCATTTATCCTGGGAAACCCTCTAGGGGAAGAAAACCTAGCAAAACTTCCTTATTATAGATAGCCAATACAATGCCAATAGATCTCTTAAACTAATGCAAAAGATCCTCTCCCGGATATGCACCACTCTCTCTCCTTCTTCTCTAACTGCAAATCTGAAACTTGTCTTACAAAATGAGCAAGTGAGTTGTGTGTCTAAGTGAGGCACTAGCCTCCTTATTTATACAAGACTGGCATGTGTGAAGTGTCTCTTCACTGGCAGAGCCGACTTCTCCAACTGGGTGGTTATAACCACCTTTATTATGTTTCAGGGCCTCTTTGATATATTCTAGGGCCGAATTCTTCTTTTTCCTTTTACAATTACAATATGACCAATCCACAAAAGGGGATTTTGTCCTTTTAAAGTATCCGACATGATCAATCCACAATGGGGATTGATCCAATGAATAATATATCAA